>RJWT010056254.1:0-10057 GCA_004365215.1 Cuniculus paca
TAGAAACTCTCAGTTCTCTAGAAATTCCATTTTATTCAGCTCTTCCAGAAATGAAATCTATTTTCAGAAAATAATCTTATTAGTAATGGAAAACAGTATGGTAAGTAAAATAAACCAAGCATAGGATTACAAATACTGGATGTCTTGCTCTTACAGAAGAATAGAGAAGAATAGTGTCTACTGTTGCCTCGAATGGGGAGGAGGAAGGTAGAATAGAGAGGATGGATAATGAGTAAACAAAATAGGAGAAATAAATTCTAGTGTCCTATAGTGCAGCAGGATGACTGTGGTTGAAAACAACATTGTGTATTTATAAAGAAATAGAAGTTCAGACATAAGTAAATCTATATGTATAAGGACCCAGAAACATTAATTACCCTGATTTGACCATTACATGTTGTATACGTGTATTGAATTATCATACTGTATCTCATAAATATGTACAATTATTAAGTCAATTAAAAATGAAATATAAATTTGGAAAAAAAGATCAAAATTTATCAAATATGAATTCACATTGTTGAGAAAGCACTAAACAAAGTACAACGTCAAGAGAAAAAATGATTATTTTTCAATATTTATAATATACGCAGAGCTATTTTGCCATATGTATTGTAATTAATTTTTTCTTACACTGCTTCAATATGTTTTGTTTGTAATGATGTCTGCGAATGTCTAAAGTCAGTGTAGGTTTTGTATTGTAAAATGACGATTTTTAAACAAAGTAACATTATTTTTAATTTTAAATGATAAGCATTAGGCCTCAACATGACATTTTTAATTAAGTGCCTTGAGTCTTAAAAAAAGAATGCACATCCAAATAAGGGAACAGGAGAATGTGGTTTTGATGATTAAAGGTTATGGAAAAAATGGTGCTTTCGATAGGCATTTCTTAAGTCTCCCCTTTTTTCCCTTTCTGTGTACGTAAAGAACCATTAATAATGCAGAGATTAATTTCAAACTAACAGAAAAATTGAGCTATTCTGCTGACATTTAAAAAGGAATCCCTTTCTAGAAACACATGATGTTTGTTCTTTCTTTCTAATAGATGCGTCGTCCTTGTACCAGAGCTAGACACTTGTTAAAGCTTGGCTACCTGAAGAATCTTTTATGAAGTTCAGAGGAGAAAGAGAAAAACAGAAAAAGAAAAAGAAATAGAGAAAGTAATCTTTCATCTAGCATCTATTCTTATTTTACAATTTTTAAATTTATGCTGTATTATAAAAGTTCAAGATTCTGAAGTCTAATTTTGTTCTAGCAATTGAAGAATGTTTAACATGAGATAGCATCATAAAATGGTGGAGTCTGTTTAATCCCATAATGTAGATTATTCTTTGAAAAGGAATATGCCTTCCATTTCGAGTTTAAAGTCACTGTGTCAAAGAGATGGTATTGAATGAAGAAAGATAGGATGAGTAAGTTCAAGTTTGAGTCAGCATGTATATAATTTATTTGGATGTTATTTTGTTTTGTCATAAGCTCTCACAGATATCTTCTTTACACTTTAGTTAAAAATAATAAAATGATACCTTCTAGACTATTTCAGACAAAACCAAGATCAAGATCTATTAATTTTACTTGGAATTGCAAATAACACAGAAACTCATATATTAATAAGTATATAAAATGAACTCTACATTAATACAAATTCACTATGTGGCACAGGCGTGAGGCCTATGATTATGCTTTACTCTCACAATTTATAGTTCATATAAATTTATATTGTCTAATATACTATAGTTGATATTAAATATGTAAGTAGTGTACTGCATTGGTAGTGAGAACTATGAGAATGTTTCATTTTGACAGTCAGTGAGTGATAGGATACCTTTGATTATGTCCATATAGAGACACCTTCAATATGTTGCCCTATTCATCTCATGTAATGTAGTCTGACTTTTCCTCAGTGGTGATAGTCAAAATAAAGAATTCAACAGATCTATGCATTACCTGAATTGCATCGAAGTTCACAATTTTCAGGTCATGATAGAGACTGAGCTCTAGTACAACATACTTGGTTTCTAAAATAAGATGAGAACACATAATTTGCATTCTCTGAAGTCACAGCATGAGACTGCTTAAACTGCAGCTGGATGTTTATAGGCACTTTCCTCCTAATTCTCTTTGTAGTGCTTTAACTAGATTGCTACCTATTAAAATTCACGTCCTTTATGATGATGCTGTATTAATGCATCTTCTCAAGCTGAGCAAATGCAAAAATGAAAATAATATGGACATATAAATAGCTCTGCTACCCTTATTTTGTGTATTTTGCTATAAATTAAAGAAAAATGAGCTTCTTATTGTGACATAGGAGTCATTTCATGACCTTGTTTTTCATATTACTTCAACTTACTCTCCTGCTGGTCTCATTATACTAAATTTTTTTTTTGACTCAGTAAGCACTGAACTGTGATGCCACACTAGGCAAGGTCAATGCCTAGGAAAGAGGAGATATTTTAGATGCATATTTAGGATATGAAATGGCTACAGTTTGATATTTAATTACTTGAATTTGGAAATGAAGTAGGAAGGGAGGATTTTGGATGACTCTCTGTTATGGCTTGTGTCTAGATGTCCCCTCCCCCAAAACCTCATGCAGTTACAGATGGGGCCTTTTCAGACGCGTGTGATGCTGGGATTAAGAGTGTGTGATTACTAAATTATTTCATTGATTATGTTGACACTTGCCCTAAGTCAGGTAGCCTAAATAGAATATAAAACAGACAGAAAGAATTGCTATTTCACTTGCTTGTTTTGCCGGCTTCTGCCTGAAATGAACTATTTCTCCTCTGCAATGCCCTTCTGTTATGCCACCCTGCCTTGGAGACAGCAAACTGTGTATTGAAACTTCTACAATCTGTAAGCCAAATAAACATTTCTTCCTTTAACTGTGGGTATTGTGTATTTTGTCTCAGCACCAAGAAAATTAATGGATTCTGTGTTGACCAAGCAAGATAATGCTGATACTCCTCAGGACTGACCTTCACCACCTACTTTTGCCTCTAGGCCTCTAACCAGCCTCAAATTGAAGTAGGCTCCTACGGGTGGGATAGGAAGTGTGACCTATGACAAGATTCACTATTCTCCCAAAGAACTACTCGAGTTTTCTGACTTATAAGCAGAGGTCTGATCAGCAAGTATTGGAATGGATCCAGGCAACGATATATACCTGGATCAGGCTGAATTTGTTGCTTTGAGCCTGTTAAGCAGAGATTCTGAATTTAATGTTCCAGCTCATGGAGTAAAGAACGCTATTATTATTTGGCTGGTTAGCAGAAGTATGGGTCAAAAGATGACCCACTGTGAATGAGTTAGACATGGCTGATAGTCCATGGTTTATTGTTGATGAGAGGATTCAGGAGATTAGGGAAATGGGAATGCTGGAGTGAATTTGTCATTTCAATCCTAATCTGTCACACTGGGATGATCCAGAAAATGTACTCATCACTAATGCCTTAAGAAACAATTTGTGAGGGGAGCACTGGCATCCCTGAAAATTCATTTCATCGCTCTTCCTGTGTGCCAGATCTTACAGTGGGAACTTTGGTTACCACATTGAGAAATTTAAGGGCAATGAGTTTGACTGGGTCTCAGAGTGGCAGAGGTCAAGTGGCAGCACTTAATTGCCAATGGCAGGGTGCACATACTTACCATCAGGGACAGCAGAAACAGAACAATGATCAGAATGGTCTGACATGTGTAGACTTCTGGCACTGGCTGATCGGCCATGGTATTTCTAAAAATGAAATGGATGGGAAGCCTACAAAATTTTTATTAGATTTATATTCAAAAAAATTTAAGGGCAAATGAACATAAGCCTATGTTAAGCCGTGGTAACAGGGAATCACAGACCCTCAATCGTTTCCCAGATTTGAGCTATTTTACAGACTCCAAAACACTTGAATGAAGGGGAGCCTGGGTCCCCTTAGGAAAGGATTCTGTTGCAACAAAAATTTATACATTTAACCTTTTCCCCATCCTTCTACAAAGGGACTTAAGGCCTTTTATCCTAGTGAGTGTACACTGGGGGAAGGGAAATGAGCAGTCATTTCAGGGACAACTGAATACTGGTTCTGAAATAATTCCAATTCCAAGGAATCCAAAATGTCATTATGGCCCTGCAGTAAGAGTAGGAGCTCACTGAGGTGAGGTGATTAATGGAGTTCTAGCAAAGGTCCAACTCCGGATGGGTACAGTAAGTCTCAAATCTATCCTGTACTCATTTCTCCTGTTCCAGAATGCATAATTGGGATAGATATACTTAATACTTGGCAGAATCCTCACATTGGTTCTTTAAATTTACAGTATGAGGGCTCCTACAGTTGGAAAGGCCAAATGGAAGCCATTAGAGTTGTCTTTCCCTGGTAAAATAGTAAACCAAAAATAGTATTGCATTTCTGGAGGGATTGCAGAGATTAGTGCCATTGAGGACTTGAAGGATGCAGGGGTGGTGGTCCCCACCACATCTCTATTTAATTCTCCCATTTGGTCAGTGCAGAGGATGGATGGGTCTTGAGGAATGACAAGAGGTTCCTGCAAACTGAATCAAGTTGTGATTCCAATTGCAGCTGCTGTACAGATGTTTGCTCCTTGCTTGACCATTAAGACATCTCCTGGTACTTGGTATGCAGCTATTGACTTGGCAAATGCCTTCTTCTCCATACATATCCATAAGTCCCATCAGAAACAATTGCTTTCAACTGGCAAGGCCAGCAGTACACCTTCACTGTTCTGCCTCAGGGTTATATTAACTTTCCAGCTGTCACCACCTAGTTCGTAGGGATCTTGATTGCCTTTCTCTCCCACAAGGTATCACACCGGTCCACTCCATTGATGATGTTATACTGATTGAGCCAATGAGAAGGAGGCAGTAATCAGTCTAGATTTGTTAGTAAAGCATTTGAGAACCAGAGGATGGAAAATAAATTCAACAAACCTTCAAGGTCCTTCTACCTCAGTGAAATTTCTAGGAGTCCAGTGATGTGGGGCATGTAGAGATATCCCTTCTAAGGTAAAAGATAAATTGTTGCATCTAGCTCCCCCTACAACCAAAAAAGAGGCACTATCCTTAATGGGCCTATTTAGATTTTCTTTTTCTTTTTCTTTTTCTTTTTTTTTGGAACTGGGAATCAAACTCAGGATCTCATCCTTGCCAGGTAAGTGTCATGCCACTGAGCTATACCTCCAACCCCCTATTTGGATTCTGGAAGCAACACATTCCTCGCTTAGGTGTTTTACTTCAGCCCATTTACCAAGTAACTGCTAGTTTTGAGTGGGGCCCAGAAGAAGAAAAGTCTCTGTGACAGGTCCAGGCTGCTGTTCTGGTTTCTTGACCACTGGGGCCATATGATCCAGCCGATCCAATGATGCTTGAAGTGTCAGTGGCAAATGGAGATGCTATTTGGAGCCTCTGGCAGGCCCCCACAGGTGAATCACAGTGGAGACCCTTTGGATTTTGGAGCAAGGCTCTGACATCCTCTGCAGACAACTACTCTCCTTTTGAAAAATGGCTTTTGACCTGCTACTGGGTCTTAGTGGAAACTGAATGCTGGACCATGGGACACCAGGTCACCATGTGACCTGAGCTGCCTATCATGGCCTGGGTATTATCTGACCCACCGAGTCATAAGGGTAGATGTGCATGGCAACAGTCTATCATTAAATGGAAATAGTATATATGTGATTGAGCCAGAGCAGGTCCAGAGGGTACAAGTAAGTTACATGATGTTGCTCAGCCAAAGAAATGAGGCAATGGGCTCATGTTCATGAAATTCGCTGATCTTACAATCCAGAAGTGGCTGGATTGATAGAAAGTTGGAACCGTCTTTTGAAGACACATATACACCACCAGCTAGGTGAGAAGCAGGACTGGGGTAGGGTTCTTCAAAAGGCTGTGTATGCTTTGAATCAGCATCCACTATATGGTACGGTGTCTCCCATAGCCAGGATTCATGGGTCCAGGATTCAAGGGGTGGAAGTGGCAATGGTACCATTCATCATTACCCCCAGTGACCTACTAGCAAGGTTTTTGCTTCCTGTTCCCACACTCATGCTCTGCTGACTTAGAAGTCTTAGTTTCAGAGGGGGAAAGGCTTGTTCCAGGAAGCACAACAATGATACCATTGGACTGGAACACTAGAATTATTCTTCTATATGATAGTTAAATAGCTCACTATCTTGATTCTCTTAAGCTCTTTATTAAAGACCACCTACTATGATTATTATATGGAAAGTTGTGATACTGCCTCACCCATCAGAAATGCATGTTCTATCCTCTTTTGTTTATGTTAAAATACTATATTAACAGACATGCTTCTTATTTATGTTGATTGCTATATAGCTCTTTGATTGAATATGTGTTCCCTTGTGTTAGGGAAATGATATGTGAATCTTTGTGCAAGTTAGATGCTTAATAAATGTTTTAACTGATTAAATTATTAGCTTAATAAATGTTTAACTGATTAAATGAATTCATTTCAGTTATCTATTTACTCCTATGCCTTTCCTAATTAGTGGAGCAAGAATTCTTAGCAGTTTTGTGCCATAGATATATCAGTATACTTTTTAAAGGTTAAACATTTATTCAGTTCAACTAGCAGGAAGATTAATATGGTTCATAAGAACATGAGTTGTGTCATCATTAGAAAAATAATACTGAACGAACTTGCCAGTTGATAATATACTAGCTAATATCCTATAGAACAGCAGAACTAATTTATGGTATTATATTTTCTATTGAAACAAAACATGAAACAAAAATATACAAGGTTACATGTAAAAGCCATATTTTCTAGTTCTTTAACAAATAATAAATGATAAGCAATAGAACTACTGATTCTTTTAGATAATGTAATATTTGTGGATTGATATACCACGCAATGTTCCAATATGATGTGGAAATATTATGCCAAGCTCTTTGCTTTCTTTCTAAACTTTGGAAAATTTTTCTTAAGTGTCCCCCTTTTGTGACAGTAAGTAATCTCCAAAGATTATTCTTAATCACAGAATGGCTAGTTTCATAGTCTTTTGACCTTGTTATTAATATAGGTATTCTGAAAGGTGTTACTATAAACCTCAGAGATCTTTCAGGATTAAACAAGTAAAGATTAGAAAATTAACTTTTGTTTATAAGAAGTATAGAATTGGACTTTTAAATCCTTTTGTATTTGTTTTCTTATCGAGTCTAGAAAAACTACAGACAAATTCTTTTGATGTAAGATTTCTTGAAGTGTCTATAAATTTGGATGAATTTTTTTCTCTTCAGGATCACCCAAATATTCTAAAATCCCTGACAGAATATGACTTTTCTTATCACTTGTGGAATAAGGACCTTGTAAGTGACATAATAGGGGCCTGTTTCTTGTGAGGATTTTGTGACTATTACTTCCAATGTGATGTGAAGCAGGTTTTCCTTAACTGTGAGCTCTAGAGACTTATTATCAAGTACAACTTTCTATTATGACCTTGGTTGTGCTATCAATTTGTCAAATATATCCTGATAGAGAGACAAATTTCATTTTTTTTTGGTACTGGAGAGTGAACAAAGTATAGATTCTTATTGAACACATGAAATAAGCTCATTGCCATGAACATTATGGAAGCTCAGTACAGGCATTTGTTTCTGAGTTCAAAGAGGGTAGTGAGAATCAGGTATCATTTAAAATTTGTAACCGGGCATGGTGGCTCATGCCTGTAATCCCAGCACTCGGGAGGCTGAGGCAGGAGGATTGTTGGGAGTTCGAGACCATCCTGGGCTACAAAGTGAGCTCAAGGCCAGTCTGAACGGCATAGTGAGACCCTGTCTCAAAAAGCCAAGGGCCAGGGATCTAACTCAGTGGCCTAAGTGCCTGCCTGACAAGTGCGAGGTCGTGAGTTCAATCCCCGGTGCCATAAAAAAAAATTTGTGAACACCTAGTCTACCAAATTGGGTGTTAGAAATAGATATAAGAAAGGGAGAGACTTCTTCAGAGATCAGTCAGAGAGTAGATCTGTAGAGATACTACCAACAGTATGCCAAAGGAAATAACTACAATTAAATATGCCTCATCCATGTATTTGAGTCTAAGTAACTTACAATATTTGTTCTTCTGGATTTAGTTTCCTGAAATATGCTTCTGAACTAAAGTGATTCCTGAACATCAGAGTTCAGTATTCTGGTGGAATCAGAAAGCTGTCTAAGCAATGTCTACTTAAACTCTAAAGCTTGTCACTATTCACCTATTTCTAGAAAGATTATCTGGTATAATCTTCCCAATGAGGCTTGAGATGGATTTAAGTTTTAGCATGTAGCGTATAGAGAGCTCCAATTCCTGGGAAAGGCGTCACCCGCCCTGGGTGGGTGCCATGCATGCAGTGTGTTCCTATTAAGCATAGGAGCTCTGAGCCCGTGGATTCTGAGTCTTTTGTAGTGGGTCGTTTGCTAGACCTTTGCCCAGCAGCAGGCATTCTCTTTACTATACCAGACGATAGATGGATAAGCCCATTTGTGGCTCTTTCAAAATTCTTCACTACGTATTCTTTTAAAAGAAAATAGTGTGAAACAAATGAGCAACTAATCCCTCTGCTTACAAAATGTGCAGGAACATGAAAGACATGTGAAAACTGTCTTCAGCACCCACACACATTACAAATGAGAATGTAAAATGGTACAGCACTTTGGAAAATTTTTTCACTTTCTTAAAAAGTTAAGTATACTGTTTCACACAATTACATGAGTCTAATCCTAGATATCTACTTAATGAATCCAAGGAAATTTATCCATGAAAAGACTTACATATGAATGGTTAGAATATCATTATTAATAATGTTCTTAAACTGGAAAAAGTCTGAAAGCCTTTCAACTACAGAATCGTTAAACAAAATGTGGAATATTATTTTAGCAATAAAGAAGAATAAAGCACTGAGGTGAATAACAGTATGGCAGTTCTTAAAAATACTATGCTCAGGGAAAGAAGCAAGATTACAAAAGATTACATGCAATATAAGTATTCAAAAAATGAGCATGAAAGTGTCTTTTTTTTTTTTTTTTGTACTGGGGATTGAACTCGTGACCTTGCACTTGCCAGGCAGGCACTTAGGCCACTGAGCTAAATCCCTGGCCCCAACACAAAATTTCTAGGAAAATCAAAATTGTACAGACAGCAAATGAGTAGATATTTCAGAATGGATTGGAGACTGGGATGGATTGTAAACGGGCATAAGGACATGTTTTGGGGAGTAAAGAAAGTGCTCTAAAACTTGTTTGTGGTGACAGTTAAGGCCCCAGTAGTGAAAATTCTTAGTCACATATAAGACAAAAATCACATATGGGCTTATAATTTATTTATTTCAGTGCAGGGGATTGAATCTAGAACCTTTTCCCTAAGCTACGTCTTCAATTCTTTTCTTATTTTTGAGACAAGGCCTCACTAATTCGCTAAATTGCCCAGGCTGGGTTTCAATTTATGATTCTCTTGCCTCAGCCTCCTAGAGTGCTGGTCTTGTTCTTGAGCTGCTGCTGATCATCTACACTTCTCTTCAGGGTCCCCTGGTGGGGAGAGTTCCCTCAGGGCTTCCAAGAAGTTACCAAGGGACTGAAAGTTCTTCAGTTTGTGCGGAAATTAGGAATTAGTTTTTTAGTGTTAAAAGGTCCTCAGCTTTGAATGCCAGTGCTACCAGCTGTTAAGGTGAGAGGACCTCCTCACTGCTGAGAGCCAGCAGCTTCTTAAAGGCCACAGGAGTTTTTCTAGTCCCCAGAGATGGCAGCTTTTGGCAATTCTGCATCACTTTCTGCCATTTTCTGCTGTGGGCATCTTTCAATGTACCAGCCTTGGCTGCTGGCCACTTTGGGCACCAACAGCCTTCGATGTTACCAGCTCCTAGAGTTCTAACTTGGCATACTCTATTCCGGCGAGAAATAAGGAAGTGGAAAAAAAAGATGTCTTCCAGAAGAGGCTTTATGAGGACTGCAGTGGGAGGGGGAGTACTCAGAGCTAAACTGCTAAGGATACAGGCAAATTGCTTACGCAGAAAAAGAGGTCGCACATGCTGTCAGTTTCTGGTTGGTCATTGAGGG
>RJWT010056255.1:0-10050 GCA_004365215.1 Cuniculus paca
CACTGGCCAAAGTCAAATCCTGCCCGGTCTCCCCCCACCCCACCTTCGAAACTCCTTCCTGGGTTGGAGTTTTAGTTCGGTGGAAGAGTACGTGCTTGGCATGCTTAGAGCCTCAATTCAATGCCCAGCACCAAACTAAACCCTCTTCCTTACCTTGGGGAAGTCCTTCCTTCCTACAGTCTCACCGTCTTCCCTCCTGCTACTGTCTCAGCCCTGTACATCAAAGCTCAAAGCCCACAGTTTATGCCTCCCCAGTGTTTTCTCTCTGAATCTTCCTCATCTCTTGGACTGCCCACCCTTCAAGTGCTCCAGCTGAGGGTGGGGCGTGAAGGGGGACTCACTATCCTTGGGGAATCAGGTGCCGTCGAGTTGACTGAGACTGTGAAAGGGTCCCTGACTTGGTAGGGCTTCGTGAGCCCCAGGGAACCTGGTCCCGCCCCCCTGTGTTCTGTCCCAGATTTCCAAGTGGTTAGCAGGATCCTGTGTTGTTTGGAGAAGGAAGCAGTTGACTCTGGAGTGTTTCCGGTGCAGTGGCCTCAGGCACCAGTGTAAAACCTCCCTGAGAAGGAGCTGAGGGGTGTGGGAGAAGTGGCAGTTGCCCCTCTTGCAGCTGAGATGAGAGTGTTTTCCAGGCTGTGTGTGGCTTCCCTGGTTAAAGAGGTGGTTTCCATCCAGCCACCCTCCAGGTCTGGAGTAGTGGCCCTTCTTCTGGGTCTGCCTTGGGTCAGACACTGGGAGTGCCGGGACTCTGTCTCCCCCAAGCCGGGATATATGCTGCCCCCACCCTACTCCAAGTCTCAGTGGGGTAGTGAGGTTCATCCTAGGACAACTATGTAACCGTCTTAGCAGCCTGTGGGATAAGCCCCCTTCCTGTCTTCTTTGCCTGCTTACTTTCCTGTCTGTCTGTCTGTCCGTCTGTCTGTCATTTGAGTGTGTTGTCTCTGGCCCTCTTGGTTCATCTCTGTTATTTGCCCATTCTCTGTGCTGTTCTCTGCCCTGACTGTGTCCTGTCATTTGTCTTACTTTCTTCTGCCTATTTCCATTTACTTCCATGGAGGCCCGATGGTATCTCAAATACTGCCTGGGAGGGGAGTGGAGGGGAGTCCTCCCTGGGCTTTTGCGCTTACTCCCTAGCTCCCCACCTTACCATTTTGAAGTCGTTCCTCCCCTCCCTGTCCAGACCCGGACCATCCAGTTCCATGGTGAAAGTTCCTCTTCCATTTTTCCTCAAATTTCTCTCTTCCTGCTGCACTAATTTTGGGGATAAGTTTTAGAGGGAATGTTTCTGGAAAAAAGAAACTGGTACCCATTATGGGCTAAGAGGGGGAAAGGTGGTTTTTCAGTAGGAAAGGTTAGACTTCTGGCAGAACTTCCTCCTGACAGGAGTCTGAGAACTGGAGGGAGACACAGGGTGATGGTCAAGAGCTGAGAGCTTTTACTTGTGGTGAGCATTGACCATGTGGGGGGTGGGCAGGAGCAAGGGCTTATAATGTCCTGCTGAGAGATATGCTGACCTTTGCTGGCATTTGAGGGGTCTGGATTTTATTTGTGGGAAAAGAAAAAGATGTTAGAGAGGTCATGGGTCAGGCTAATGTCCTGCTGAGTCAATATTGACTCAGGGTAGAAGGAGAGACCCTTCTCCTCCTCTGGCAGTCTAAGCCACCCTGTCGGTCCATCTGTCCAGGCCGCAGAGCAGAGGCCCAGACTCAGGAATGACAAAAATGTGTCTGAGCCTCACTGAGCTGCGAGAAGGAGCCACTGGGTAACACCCAAAATACGTAAAATTTGGTGAAAAGCTGTTCCTTTTGGCCTGGAAGGCCCTTGCTGCCCCGCCCCTTTAAGTCTGAAAGTTTAAATTCCTGCAGACTCTGCCCCCCACCCATGGGCGTCTAGGGTACTCTGTTCCCTTCGATGTACCGTGTGGCTCCCTTTAGAAAGCATCCCCCATCTATCAGAGAGAAGTGTATCTGCCCCTGTGCTTGGAAAGGACCCCATGGTCTCCTTCACGCTTTTCTTGCCTCTGGTCTCCTTGTCCTTCAAGAAGTACCATCTGGAGCCCCACAGTAGGTATTGAGAAGCAGGTCCCCACCTCTGGAGAAGGGTCCTGCCAAGCCTGGGCTTTTCTACCTGCCACTCTTCTCTGGCCAGACATGCTTCCCCACCCCACACCCCACGTCCCAGAGTGGGACAGAGGATGACAGCCAAGGCTCAAGCAGGGCGGCAGGGGAGGGGGGAGTCTGTGTTGTGTCTGGACATACACCCAACCCCACACCTCCTGCTCTGGCTCCAGTTTGGTGGCCCTGGGGGCCATGGCTGGGCCAGGCGCCTGGGTTGGAGCGGGGTGGGCGGGGTGTTGGCCAAGTTAGCATGGCGGTCACATTCATCTCTAGGCAAAACTGAGAACAGACAGCCCCTGTGTCCGGTGTTCTTCCTGGAATCCAGCTCGCTCTCGTCCTTCTCTAGTCCTTTTCTCTTTCTCCTTCTTCTTCCTCTTACTTCACCTCTCTTCTGTTCCACTGTCATCCATCTCTGTCACCTCCATGGTGACACTCCTTTTGGAGGGGCCCTGAAGGCCACCCACTTCTAATCCATCTTATTCCCAGCACTGGAGAACCGACATTCTCTTTGCCCTTTCCCTTCTAAATTGGGTTCCAGGTGCTCAGTTACTCTTTGCTCCTTAGTTTCCTCATCTGTAAGATGTGGTTTATGCACCCACCTCTGCAAGATTGTGAGGATCCAAATGAGTTAATACAGAGAGTGTTTGAGATCTGTGGCTGCCAATAGTGACCATGTTCAAGAGTATAACCTTGTGTTTTGAAGTAGGGGAGGCTGTTAGTTGCTTCTGAGCTTAGGGCAATATTGTTTCTTCATCTGAGCTGCAGACCACAAAAGTGCTTTTCTGAGTGCTAGATTCAGATGTAGAAGGCTTAGTTAAGGGGTACGGAGGCGGCTTTGCTTCTAAGCAGGTTATAAGTTTCCATCCCCATCCCCACCCCAGCTTGGAGGAGGCTTCCCTTGGCTGTGGAAACTGCCCCCAAAGTAGGCTGTGTGTTTCTTTTCTCCCTTCTCCTCCTGAAGGAAATCAAAGACAGGCCTCAGCCCTCTCACTTGAGATTCCTGGGGCTGTCTCCACCATCAGGGACAGGGGGAAGTTCCTTCACATGTATCTCCAGTACCCTTGTGCCACTCTGGTCCTTTGGAGACATGTACCCCCACTAGCCCTCCACCCCTGGGCCAGAGGAGATGCTGCTTTGGACAGGGGCAGAGCCCTCTTCTTTTCACTGCCCCCATCCCCCACTCCCCTCTCTCCAAAAGAGCACATCTGGTTTGTGAATCTCTCATTCCAGCTTTCGGAGTTTGCCAGCTGCTGTTTCCTCTGTCGAGTTCAGGCCAAAAATGGGGGCGGGGGCTAGTGAGGGGACTATGTGAGGGCCAAAGGAGGGGGGACCATGGAATAGAAAGGAGGTTAGAGTGACCAACTCGTGACCTGCAGCCCTGGCTGTAAGTTCTGGCCGGGGGAGGGATGGGGGCACAGACCAAGTCCCAGGTGGGGGAGGAAAGAAGTCATGGAGCTAGGGGGAGCATGGAGGTCCATTTCTGGGCTCCAAATATCCCATCTGCCTTTGAGTCCCATTGCAGCCCCCTCGCCCCCCTCGGGCGGCCTGGCTGGCCAGGGGAAGCGTTGGTTCTCCAGCATGCTAACGAGGCTGGCGGGCTGTGTTTCCCGGGAAGACCTCACAGCTGGCCCAGTGGGGCAATGAACTCAGCATTATCCACCTCCTCAAGGGGCCTTTATTCCCGGCTCAGGGTGGGGGGGCAGAGGGGGATGCGGGGGGGCCTGGCCATGCCATCCTTGATGTGTTTCCTGAACTCAGCTCTGGTTCTGGCCAGGGGCCTGAGTGCAGTCCCCTCTGCCAGAGATGGGAGTTACCAAGGGAAGACATCTCGGTGTGACCCCCATCAGACTTCCTCTGTCCCTCGGAGCCCTGACATACTTTCCATACACTTCCATCTCTGCCCTGCATTTGAGTTAGCTCTTCGCAACAGTCTTCTTCAGAGCAGAGGGGGAATAAGGCTCTTCCTTGCACCTCAGTGCCTAGTGCAGTGCCTGGCCCAGGGCTGCCCTTCAGTGCGTGCCAGCAGAATGGAAGTGGACTTGACACAGGCCAAGGAAAAGGTGATGAGGAGCCAGGAGACTGGGAACCTGGTCCTGGATGGGGGGCCAGGACCACCATGGAGGACATGGTGATGGTGGAGCTGCTTCTGAGCCTCTTTCAGGAAGAGGAGACTGATATGGACTACACTGGTTAAGAGCCTAAAGTCAGCTGAACCGAGTTGAGTCCTAGTTTTGTCACTTGCCAGCTGTGTGGCCCCAGGCAAGTGTGGCCCAATTTCCCTTCTGTGAAGTGGTGGTATGAATGGTCCCTACTTTGTCATCCTGTAGAGAGGATTAGAGAAGATGATACAGGGAAAGAACTGGTTTACCACAGTTCCCAGCACATACTAAGCCCTAAGTAATAAGAATTGGCTGCTGCCATTCAAACTCCTCCTTGGGAGCAAGGGAGGGAAGAGTATAGGGTGGGAGGGCAGGCCTAGGAGGTCCCAGATGTTGTAATTCCACAGGTTGGTGAGCAGAGACTAACTAGTAGAGGTCACGCCTGCCACCCCTACGTCTGTACTCCATCTGTACTACCCTGAGCAATCTCTTGGTGCCTCTTACCTGAGGACTTCTGTGGGAAAACCCCTCTGAGGTCTAATCAGCAAGGGGGCCATGTCTTTAGAAAGTGGAAGTGGCAGCTGGGGGTATCTGCCCTGCCCAGCGCCTCCTGTCCCTCTCTAGATGCCATCACTGAGCTCTTCTGTGTGCCAGGGGTACCCCCTATACATAGTTCCCATCTGGAGACCTGGTGATTTGGGGTTGGGGTTGTCTGGGGTGATGGGTCAAGGACCAGGAGTGTCCTAGAGGACAGAGAAGCAAAGAAGTTAGAAAAGGCCAGCTGTGGGCTACTAGTGAGAGTGAAAGGAAAATGAAGAGAAAACTCAGCAAAGGCCTACCCGTCCACCCCATCACTATTAGTCAGCAAAGCCTGGGGTATTAGTGTCTGGTCACAGTGACAAGAGCAGCAAAGGCTTTGACCCTGAAGGGGGAGGAGAGGCATACTGGTCACGCAGCCTTGAGGATCTGGTGGTGGTGGTGGTGGTGGTGGTAAAGACCTCCTTGGATCCCTGCCCTCCCCTGCCATGGCAATACAGTGTCGAGTAGCCAAGCACATGGACTATGGCTAGAATCCAGGCCCAGTGGGGACTAATGCTAGGTCAGAAAGCGGGGCTGTAGGGAGCTTCAGAGCCTCCAAGTTGGCCTCCAGCTTTCATTTATGCTTCTCTTTTCTTTCCTCGCCCCTAGCCCCTAAGACGTGCAGCCCCAAGCAGTTTGCCTGCAGAGACCAAATCACCTGTATCTCAAAGGGCTGGCGGTGCGATGGTGAGAGGGACTGCCCAGATGGCTCCGATGAGGCCCCTGAGATTTGTAAGTACCTTCTCTGAGTCCCTCTTTCCAAACTCTTGACATCCCTTTCCTTTGGCACATGTTTGAGATGAGGACAGGTACTCTGTAACCTGGTGTGGACCTTGCTCTGTGGCTGTGTTTGCCCATGACACAGCTAAAACTGTCCTCTGCCCTCCCCCCTTTTCACAGTGCCCAGTACTTTGTCTGGTGTGCAAAGAAATGGCACCTTGACTTTTCCCTGGGCTACTACACCCCTGACTGTGTCCTCTGGGCTGTGGTTTTGCCAGAAGAAGACGGCTTGGCAACCCTTCCTCTTCTTCCCAGTTTCAAGCCTCCTAGGCCCTGATGAGTGGCTTCTAAGTCCTGCCAGGTATCATTTTGTCCTTAGGCTCTCAGGCCAAAGGCCAGGGTCTTGCTCACCCTCTGTACCAGAAGCCCCACCCCTGCACATTTCCCGCCATCCCCGCCTTCCCTGCCCCCAATAAATGGTGTAATCAGAGGCAGCTGTTTAAACTGGGAGAAAGGTCCCCACCCAGTCTTCACCCTCCAGTGGAGGGGTGGAGGACTTGTTGGAAGGACCCAAGTACTGGGCAACCAGCAGAGTCCTGGGGCCTCCACCTTTAGCATCCCCCCTGCTTGGCTAATCTGGCTCAGAGTCTAGGTGACCCTTTATTCCACAACTGTCTCTGTTCTCTCTCCTGGGCATTATCCTGCTCCAGTCCCAGCCTATGTTCTCTCCCCACCTAAACCTGTACTTATTAGGGGTAATTTTAGGACCAAAACCAAAGCCATCAATTCTCTCTTGCTCATCCTACACCCTACTTTGGAGGGGTGGGGCCGAGAGTATTTGTCCTATAGTCTTTTCTGGTCTGATGCCACTACCTCTACACCCTCCATTTCTGACCCTGTGCTTGGATGTTCAGAGTAAAGAAACCCATCAGATGGCCCCGAGCTTGCTCTTTTTGTCCATCCTTTTCTTCAGTTTGGTGCACACCCCACCTTACACGTCCCCACATCGCATCGATTCCGGCTCACTCCTGGACACGTAACAGACACACACAGATGCGCACCCCCTCCACTCCGTGCACTAACTTGCCCATCCCTACTCTGACAAAGGCACAGACACACTGGCATAGTCCAACAGAGGCCTCCCACACAAACCCTTGGCACACACCACGACCTGCCACACTCCCACCCCTCACTTGTGCGTGCGGACTCTCCCAGGCCCACAGGAACCTGCATGGGTACTTGTATAGTCACCGTCCTGGCAGTTCCGGAAGTACCAGAGACATCATTAGTTGGCCACAAAATTTGACCCTTCTGAAATCCTTTCATCAGGGCACTGCTCTGGGTTGGAAGTCTACAACAGTGCTAATAGAAATGTATTGAAAAATTACATAGGCAAGTTTGAAATTTCTAGTGCCCACATTTAAAAAAAGATATAAAGTTAATTTTAATAATTTATCCAGCATATCCAAAGTACAGTTTTATTTATTTATTTATTGGTCTTTTTTGAGATGGTCTCACTATGCCGTTCAGGCTGGCCTTGAGCTCACTTTGTAGCCCAGGCTGGTCTCGAAATTGCAACAATCCTTGTACCTCAGCCTCCCAAGTGCTCGGGTTATAAGTGTGCACCACTATGCCTGACAGTACAGTGTTATCATTTCAATAAAATTACCCATAGAAAATTTATCAGAAATCTTTGCCCTTTTTTGAATTGTCTTCAAAATCCAATGTGTTTTTATAGTTATATTTACATTATTATTATTACATTTAAATTATAATTTATTTTTATTTATTTATTTTTTGGTTTTGTTTTTTTGAGACAGGGTCTCACTATGCCGTTCAGGCTGGCCTTGAGCTCACTTTGTAGCCCAGGATGGTCTCGAACTCACAATGATCCTCCTGCCTCAGCCGCCTGAGTGCTGGGATTACAGGCGTGAGCCACCACGCCTGGCTAAATTATAATTTTTCAACATTATAATTTTATAGTTAGTTTGAACAAGTCACATTTCAGATGCTTAATAGCCACATGTGTGACCAGTGTGATGTGTTAGTCAGTGCAGTTCTATAAGATTTGGTGCCACTCTCATCCCCAGGCTTTGTTCCCTGGGGAGCTATGGAAAGGAATGTTATCATTTAAGTTTCTCTCTGCCATGGATTCAGCTAAATAAAACCTTTCACCTGTGAACACAGCCTGCCTCTTAGGTGTAGAATGCTGAGGCCTGGGGGTCCATAGGCATTAGGTATTACGGGGGTGGACCCTTTGTTGAAGGTCTAGGTTTCCCCTCCGCTTGCTCACAGATGTGTGGCTGCTGTTGGGATTGGTGGATGAAAGCTCTAGGGCAGTAGTGGCGAACCTATGGCACGCATGCTGCAGCCAGCTGTTTGTTATCACTGAAAGCTCTAAAAGGTTCAGCATCACTACTCTAGGGGCTGAAGGATCTAACAAATATCTGAGACTTCTAAAAAGTGCTGACTCTGAAATCACGGTCTCAGTTTATCCCGACCCCACAACCCTAATCAGTGAAAGCCGGCCAGACAGATACCATGGCCAACTTGGTCATGCCAACCAACTCTTCCATTTTCCCCCAGGTCCACAGAGTAAGGCCCAGCGATGCCAGCCGAATGAGCACAATTGCCTGGGCACAGAACTCTGTGTTCCCATGTCCCGTCTCTGCAACGGAGTCCAGGACTGTGTGGATGGCTCAGATGAAGGGTCCCACTGCCGAGGTAAGGACTGTGCCATACTCTCCCATTGCTGGTAGATGCATGAGCTCTTTGCCTGGGGTGGGAGGCCTGCCACCCAAGGACTGTTCTTTGCACCATCAGCGGGGATGAGGCATTGTTGTACTCCCCTGCCCAGATTTGCCATCAGATGGCAGATGACATTGGTGAGCCCTTGGGCTTGGAGCTTGATCAAACAAATGCCCTGGCTTGGACACTTCCTCTGGCTGTGTCTGCTTTTTCCAGACCCCAGTTTCTCATCTGTAAAGGAGAGATCAGTATTTTTAGACTTTTTGCTTTGAGTAGTGGGGTCTTTTCTTCAAAAGGATGTAAGTCCTCATGCTGTGATTGAAGCTGGGGTTAGTAGGATCTACAGTTCTGTTTGCCTGCTGTCTCCACCAGTGCCCTGGAAAGATCCCCAGGAACTTCAGGTTTTGGGGGACCCTGAAATCTGCTTTATACCCTCCTTCCCTGATAGCCTGTACTTTCAGGGGTGGTTGATGGGAAAGCCCTCAGTCTGAGGAGGGGACATTACAGGGTAAGTCAGACTTCTTCCTACCTGTGGCTCAGGTCACCAGCTCTACAGTCTCCCTGTGGGCCATGGAGAGTCTGAGTCACTGTGCAAGCAACTGAGGAGAGATCAGAGAATTGGAAAGAGACAGCACCTCAGGCCTGTCTGCCTGTGAATAGTGGCCTCTCTCTACTGTCCTGAGGTCTGCGCCTGAAGCAGGCACCCTTAGAAAGGCCCTGAGCAAGGCCATGGGAGAGGAGCAACCACAGGACAGGAGGTGGGGCCATCTTGTCCGGTGCCATACACGTGTCAGAAAACATCTGCCTGTGGGAGGAGACACATCTGGATCCTTTCACTCAGGCAGGGAGTGTGGAGCAAGGGATTTTCAGAAGATTTTTCTCCTTTCCTTTGGTTGATTTTTGTCTGAAGCTTGGGAATGGGATGCAGAAGTGCGCTTAGGGGCTGACTTCAATTACCACTAACACCTCCTCCTGTCAGACTGTGCGTATCCAAGTTTGCTTCCATCTGAGTACCTTTTCAGTTTTGAAAACAACAAAGAACCTGGAAAATCTAGGAATTGACCTTGCTTTTCTGCTTCTACTGAAGTTAGGTCTCCTTACCTCACCTTACCCCACCCAGGATCCAGAAGAGAAACTCTTTTCTAGAACAAACCATATTTCTCTTAGGGGAGGGCTGGAAGGCAGCACATTTGGGCTTTTAAGTGGAAGCGGGGAGGAGAAAGAATAACCGGGGCCTGGCCCCCATCTCCACTCTTCCTGGCAGGCTTAGTGCCTTAAACGCCTTAACATCTCAGCCACTCTCTCTCCTGGGGGGGAAGGGGGTGTGACGCAACTGGACAAAGGGGTCTTTGTGGCCCAGCTGCCTGGCCCCACGCAAGGCCATTAATTGGGTCGCTGGTCTTGGGGGGGCAGGCAACTGCTCTCCCACCTCTCCCTCCTCCTGTCTCACTCCCTTCTGTCTCCCCTGTGGAAGTGGGTCAGTGGCAGAAGAAAGATTGGAAAGGGATCCCGAGGGAACCAGTTTTGCTCCTTCTCTCCATCTTCCACCTTGGGCTTTCTCTGCAGTTCCAGGGGCGCAAGGGGCAGGTTGAAGGGGTGCTTCTATGCCAGAGCTTGAAACAGACTCCAATCCATACCTGTTCTTCACATTCACCTGACACTGACATTGTGATCTGTGGGCAGTGTGGATAGGAGACTGTGAAAGGGATAGGACTCACTGTATCTTCTTCCTGGTGACCCCAGCAAAGTACCAGAACCCTGTGGGGACGCAGATGATCCCAAGCAGC
>RJWT010056256.1:0-10053 GCA_004365215.1 Cuniculus paca
AAAAAAAAAAAAAAAAAGACAATCATAGCAGAATGGGAAATTCAGCAGGTACTTGTGAATAGCTCCTCTCAGCCAAATGCCTCAAAGAGCCTCGAACTGGAAGCCACCATGGAGAAGAACTGGAGACCCTCCAGCGCCTGTGAGCGGAGGTCTGTTTCAAGTCCCCACCTCAGGAGCTGCTGGGCTCTTAGGAACTGGAAGCCACCATGGAGAAGAACTGGAGACCCTCCAGCGCCTGTGAGCGGAGGTCTGTTTCAAGTCCCCACCTCAGGAGCTGCTGGGCTCTTAGCCCGGGTTCCACGCACCTGTCCCCGCCCGGAGCCCGCTGCCCACCCGGGTGCGCTGCAGGCAAAACCCCCCTGAGTGCGGAACACTCTGAGGCTTGAGTTTCCCAGTGAAAACAGCCGGGGGTGAAGCAGGGACATTTAGACTAAGCTCCTCGGAACCCAACAGGACATTTGAAATCCACAGGCAGACGGGCTGCCCACAAATCCCGACCCTCAGCTGTTCTGCACCCTGGGGGACACTGGAGAGGACGGAATGGACCTCCACAGAGCTCGGGGGGCCCCGCTGCCTGTGGGAAACCTCTGCAGCAGGGCGCCACGCCTCGAAGAACCCTGAAACAGAAATGCTCGACACCTTTCGTTAAAAGGGGATTCTTGCCTTTATATAAGTAAATCACAAACTCAGATTTTTTTCCTCTTGTTTAAGCCTAAAACAATGTTAAATGAAATAAAGCAAAACATTAAAAAATGGTATAGAAAACATAGAAAATAGGAGGTTTTCATTATAAATATAACTGGAAAAAAGTCTTACTCTCTAGAATATATGAAAATGTCTACAAATTATTAAAAAGAAAAATGCTAGAAGGCTGAGGCAGGAGGATCACTGCAAGTTTAAGACTATCCTGAGCTACAAAGTGAGCTAAAGGCCAGCCTGAGCTGCATAGTGAGACCCTGTCACAGAAAGACAAAAAAAAAAAAAAAGGAAAATACTAGAAAAGTGGTCAAAAAAGTATGAACAGGTTCCATACAAAAAAGAAAACTCAGATGGCCAATGAGCCTGTGAGGAGCTTGTCAACTGTACCAGTAAGCAAAGAAATCCAACTTAAAAACGCATAGTCACTAGAATATCAAAAACTAATGAATTGGGTAATTCTAAGAACCAATGGGACTGTCCAATGACTTTCAAACAGTGTTGTTAGCCTTGTAAATCGGTGCACTCACTGAAGAACCACACAGGAGCTAATAAAGTTGGAGACACACACACACAAAAAAGCCGGGCATGGTAGAGCTCTCCTGTCATCACAGCACTTGGGAGGCTGAGGCAGGAGGATCACTGGGAGTTTGAGACCAGCCTGGACTACACAGCAAGACCCTGTCTCAGAAAAAAAAAAAAAAGATGAAGAAAAGATATGGAATTAGGACTGGCACCATGACAGTTCAAATGTAGAAGTCCACCTAATATAGATATTTATAATTTAGATTAAGTACTTTGAATGAAATTCATAACTGAGCAGGCAGTAAAAAAGTCTTTTGCAGCAAAACAAGAGACCTAGAGAGGGCTGAACTATGAACAACCTGCTGAAGCTAATGCTGACATAGCCATTAAATAAACGCCATTAAAGAGACAAGCGCTTGAGAAATCGAACAGTACCAGTTTGAAATCTTGCTACAAAAGGAAAAAATCAGCAGTAGATCTTGTGGGAAAATTCTACTGCACTTTTAAGGAGCAGATGGGTCCAATCTTATGCAGTTTTCCAGGGAAGGGAAGTCGCAGGCTCAGTCCTGACCCAGTCTGTGGAGTAAGAGAACCTCCCACAAAGGTCTATGTGTGCCATGGTGGCACCAGGTCGCCAGAGCCAGCTGAGGAAGGCTGAGCTGGATGCTGTGCCCGGCCTCCAGATTCTAACCTCTGAGGCCAAGGATAAGGAGCAGGGCCTCTCTGGAGCAATTAGGTGGTGCTGGGGGCTCCTCACCAATCAGATTAGTTCAGGGGGGTATGGAGTGGGGGGGGACTCAGCAACCCCTCCCCCTCATGAGGACACCAGGCCATCTACACACAGGGACATAGCTCTCACCGGCCACTGGGCACCTTGGACCTGCCCCTTGATCCTGGACTTCTCAGCTTCTAGGATTCTGAGAAATAAATCCTGCTGCTTGTAAACTGCCCAGCCTACGGTACACCATAGTACTTTGTCAGAGCAGCCCAACGGACTGAGATGAGTATGTGTGCAAGAATCTTAAAATGGAAGAGAAAAGTCAGCGCCTCCCAGAGAATCAGCCATGCCGGGACTGGGAGGAGCCGGCCAACAAGCCAGCCAGTCAGCCTTTCCGCTAAGCTGCGCAGACCATGCGGGGCCCAGGGAGAGAAAAGTCAGGGAGCGCCTCCCGTGAGCCTGCCAGCCAAGGCCCCAAGCAATCAGCTGGTTCGGAAGCCAAGCTGAGTTGATAGCAACTGAGGTACAAAAAGCAACTGAATACTTGTATTGTTTGGTCAACTTTGCAGGCTTGGGGCCAGCAGTCTGAGCATCTCTAGAGAGGAAAACAGTATGCGATATAGCAAATACAGGGGATTTCCTTCTGTCTTGTTTGTGAAATCCAATATCATTCTCACTGTTTTGTTTGTTCCAATTAATTGTTTTGCTTTATTCAATATTCTGCTTTGACTGGTTTCATTCTGCTTTGTTTTGGTTTAATTTTGCTATATCTGATGGAATGGACAACTACTGTGAAGGTAACAAGATATACTATGGTAGCCATTGTTGTTTTCCTAGTATCCTGCTTCGAAGTTCTGTACCAATTTCACTGCCGTGTTTTGATTGACTTTGTTCTGTTTTGTTTTGTTGGATTTTATTATCTTTAAAATAAAAAAAAAAGGATCTTAAAACACTGTGAAGCTGATTCTAGCAGTGCACAGAAAACAGACTGTCAGGGACAAGTTGTCTTTAAGCTGGAATTCAAGGGTGTTTTAATATTAAAACATTGACAGAGCAATGGCAGTAAAGACAAAAGCAAAGACTGAGTCTAACCCAGGAAGAGGAAGACCTTAGTCCTGCTTCAGCCTCCCCGGTGTGTAACACCATACCCAATTTTCTGATGCCAAAAGCCTGCATTTCTGGGATAAATCTGACCTGGTAATGTTGTATAATCCTTTTACTGTACTGTTGGGGTCAGTTTTCCTGTATTTTCTGAGATTTTTCTTTTGGTTGAGGACACTGAAATCTCAATTCGTAAGAGACATTGATCTATAATTTTCTTTTGATGTCTTTTGTTTTGGTATCAGGATAATATTGGCCTCATACAATAAATTAGGCTATCTTCTCTATTTTTCTTTTTCTTGAAGAGTTAAGAATTGGTGTTAATTTTTTTCAATGCTCTGTGAAATTCACCAGCAAAGTCATTTGTCCTGGACTCTTCTTTGTTGGAGGATTTTGATTCAATCTTTTGCAGGTCACTAAGATTTCTGTTCCTTCTTGATTTAGTCTAGATAATTTGAGTGTTTCTAGGAATCTGTTCACTTCATACAGGTTATCTAATTCAACGGCATGTTTATTAATCACTATCCCATCACTGTGATAAAATACCTAACTCCCACACATAGGGGAGGAGTTTATTTAGCTCCTGATTTCAGTGGGTTCCGTCCATGATGGACTGGCTCCAAGGCAGACTGGAGTTTCACTGATTCTATTGTTTCTCTATTTTGTTTATTCCTGTTTCCATCTTCATTTATTTCCTTCTGTTAGCTTTAGATTTGCTTTGCTTTGCTTTTTCTAGTTTACTGAGTTGCAAAATTAGGTTATTTATCTGATTTCTTTTTTTTTTTTACTGTAGCCATTTACAGCTCTCCCTTTCACCCTGGGCATTGTCCTCACTGCATCCTCTATGCTTTTACCTGTAGTATTCATAATTGCATGTTGAAAGAAACAAGGACAAATGCTCTAGAGCTATCTGTGCTAATACAGGTGAGTCACAGAAGTAGAGTTAAGTGGAACAGGCAGTTCGCAATGATGAGATACATATATCTTTTCTTCACTTCTTTATTAATAGACTCGGCAGGGGTTGGAAGTCTTAAGGATTCAGAAAGTACAGGGCTCCCAAATACCTCTCATCTCTATCTTCCCCCCAGTTTATCATATTAACATCTTTTGCCAGGTATGGTGGCACACACCTGTAATCCCAGCACTAAGGAGGCAGAAGCAGGAGGATCACCACAAGTTCAAGGTCAACCTGAGCTACATAGTGAGCTTGAGGCCAATCTGAATTACATAGCAGACCCTATCTAAAAAAAAAAAAAAACCCTGTGTTAGTGTGCATTTGTTAAAATTGGTGAGTAGATGTTGACACCTAAGATGCCTAGTTTATGCTATAGCTCACCCTTTGTGTTTTTTAGTTCCACAGAGTTTGACAAATATAGAATGTGCTGTACCTACCACTGCAGTGTCATATAGGGCTCATCCACAGCCTTAAAAATCTGAGTACTTCACCTGTTCTTCCTCTTTCTTCCTTTCCTCGAGTACTTGATCATCACTGATTTTTTTAACCATATCTATAGTGTTACCTTTCCCAGAATGTTGTGTAGTTGGAATCATACAGTATAGAAGACTTCAGACTGGCTTCAGACGCCTGGCAATATGCATTCAAGACCCTTCCATGTCTGTTTGTGGCTCAAGAGCTCATTTCTTGTCATCACTTAATAATGCCTCTTTCCGTGGCTATCCTAAAGCTGTTTAGCCATTCACTTACTGACAGATTTCCCCTTACAGCTGCTTCCAACGTTTGGCAACCTGCACCCATGTGGGGGTTCACGTGTGGACATAAATTTAACTCCCTTGGAACACACTGTTGGGTCATAAGGTGCGCTGGAGTTCAGCTCCTGGGTACCTGGCACCCGATTTGGGAGATACCTGTGGCATTGCTCCCGCCCAGGGTCGCGCGTGCCTGGCCTACGTCGCCATCAGCATTGGGACGGTTACGGTTGTCAGTGTTGGCCCTTTTGATAGCTGCCGAGTGACGCTGCACTGTGGCTTTCATTTGCGGTTCTCCAGCGACAGGTGACAAGGGCGGGTTTTCTCTCGCTTCTGTCCTATTGACTGTCTTCTTGGTGAGACGTCTGTTCTGGTTTTTTGCCCACTTTTTTTTTCTACCCACTTTTTAAATTGCGATCTTTGTCTCATTTTATTTTTTCATTTTTCTTTTATTGAACTTTTAAGAGTTTTTTTATGATTTTGTAAATAAGGAGGGGAAGAGGGTTTGAAGGGGGGAAGGGAGAGGAAAAAAGAAGTAGCAAGATGTACCATGTACAGGTATAAGTCCCGATGATGAATGTTATCATTGTGTATATCTAAAATGCACCAATAAAATAAAATAAAATAAAATAAAGAGCCGGGGATATAGCTCAGCAGCACAGTGCCTGCCTGGCAAGTACAAAGTCATGAGTTCTATGCCTGGGACCAAAAATAAATAAATAAATAAATAAATATAAAATAATTTTTTAAAAGAGTTTTTGTGTACTTTGGATACACATCCTTTATCAGGTATGCTTTTAAAATTTTTTCCCAACCTATAGCTTGTCTTTTCATTCTTTAACTGTTTCTTCTGTCTGTCAGTGTCTTCTGTCAACTTAGTTGTTTCTTTCATAGATCACGCATTTGGTGTCGCATTTAAAAATCATCACCTAAACATTCATCCACATTTCCTCCTTTGTTGTAGAAGTTTTACAGTTTTAAGCTTTACATTTAGGTCTATCATCCATCTTGAGTTAATTTTTGTGAACAGCATAAAGTCTGTGTTTATTATTGTTTGTTTATGTGTTTGTTTAGAGACAGGGTCTCCCTCTGTAGCCCAGGCTGCCCTTGAACTCACAATGATCCTCCTGCCTCAGCCTCAGTGCTGGGATTACAGGCGTGCACCCCCATGCCTGGCGAAGTCTGTGTTTAGATTGATTGTTTTGCATGTTTGTGTCTTGCTCCAACACTTCGTTGAAAAGGTCTCTTTTCTCCTTTGTCAGGGGTCAGTTTAACACACTTGCCTGGATCCACTTGTGGGCTGCAATTCTATTCATTGGTTTGTATATTCTTTCATCAATGTCACACCATCTTGATTACAGTAGCTTTATAATAAACCTTGAATTTGGGTGGTGTAAATTCTCTGACTCTATTTTTCTTCAGCATTAGATTGGGTATTCTGAGTCCTTTGTCTTTCCATATGTCTTAGTTATTTTCTCATTGCTGAGACAAAATACCCAACACCCAAAGTTAAAGGGGGAAAGGTTTATTTAGCTCACAGTTTGTAGAGGTTTCAGTCCATAATCAGCTGGCTCCAAGGCAGTGTGGCTTGGCAGAGGGACTTCGAAGGGGAGAAACAGTTCATGTGGGCAGGAGACAGAAAATGCAGCAAGCAGCAAGCAACAGATTCTTTCTGTCCCTTTATATTGTATCCCTATGGGCAGGATCACACCCAGGGTGGGACATTCTTAATCCTACCCAGAACTATGCCAGACCAATCAGTGGACTGATTTAGTAATCACACACTCTTAATCCCAGCATCACACTCTCTAGATTTTGCTACCTCCAAAAAGCCCCACCTATGCCAGCGTGAGGCTTTGGGGGGACATCTAGATTGACAACACCATATAAACTTTGTAATCAATTTGTCAATAACCATAAAATATCTTATCTGGAATTTGATTGAGTTTATATTGAATCTACAGATGAAGTTGGAAAGAACCAACATCTCAATATTATTGGGTCTTTCTATTCATCACCATTTATGTAGATCTTCTATTTCTTTCATCAGAGTTTCTGTTATTTTCCTCAACTAGATATTGCATATGTGCTTATCGTTTCTTTCTTCCTTGATTGATGTCAATGTAAATTGTATATACTATGTTTTTAATCGCAAATTCCAGCTATAGAAAAGCAACTGGCTTTTCCTTGTGTCCTACCAGCTTTGACAAAGGCCTATGTTAGTTTCAGGAGGATATTTTAATGATTCTTTGGAATTTTTATATAGGCACTCATGTCATTTATGAAAGAAGACAATTTTATTTCCTCCTGCCCAACCTGAATATTTTCCCCCTTTTTTCCTGTCATATTGCGTTAGCTATGAATTTTAGCATGAGTTTTGAATAACAGTTGTGACAGAGGACATGTTTGCTTTGTCTCCACCATCGGGGAAACCAGCTACTTTCTCTTTATTAGGTATGATGTTAGCAGTAGTTTTTTAAAAATGTGCGTTCTTTATCCAATTGAAGAAGCCTCCCTGTATGCCCAATTTGCTGAGAGCGCTTCATAAAGAATGCATGTTAGATTTTTATCAACTGTTTTACTGCATCTATTAATGTGGTCTTATTTTTTTCTTTTTCAGCTTGTTGATATTTTAAAATGTTGAACCAGCCTTGTATACTTAGAATGAATTTCACTTGATTGTGGTGTATAATTATTTTTATACATTTGTCAAATTCAGTTTGTTAATATTTTGTTGAGGACTTCTGTACCTAAATTCCTGACCTGTTATTTTCCTTTCCTGTAATATCTTTACCTGGTTTTGACATTACGGTAATGCTAGCCTCACAGGATGAATTAAGAAATGTTCCCCTGCATTGATTTTCTAGAAGACATTGTAAGTAATTGGTATCACTTCTTCCTTAAATGCTTAGGAGAATTCACCCTGAAACGACTGGGATCGTTCATGATGAATCTTATCAATACTGAAGCAGGAATAAAGTAGTCCAGAAAAGGAACTGAGGGAATCAACAACACTGGAAGTTAACTCTTTGAAAAGATGAAGTAAACTGACAAACTTCCATCCACCTGGATTGGCCCAGGTTGGAGGGCTCGAATCACTAAAATTGGGAATAAAGGACAGAACATCATGGAAATGAGAGGATAACAAATATATTATAAACTACTATGTTCCAAAAATTAGGCAACTTAGGTAAAGTGAGAAAAACTCCTAGAAGCACACAAATTAATGAAACTGGCTCAAGAAGAAATGTACTCTGAAGATATGTAGAACTAGGAAAGAGACTGAAGCAGTTATTTTAAAACTTTCAATAAAGAGAATCCAAGGCTTAGATGGCCTGACAGATGAATTCTACCAAATATTCAAGGAAAAATTAGTTCTGATCCTTTCTAAACCCTTCCAGAAAAGTGTAAGAGAAAGACATTTCCTAAGAATTCAGCCACTTGGTAAGGCTAGCACCATCCTGATGCCAAAAGTAGTCAAACTCATCAACAGAAAACTGCAGACCAATACATCTCAAGAATGTAGACACAAGCTGGGCGTGGTGGCTCACACCTATAATCCCAGCACTCAGGAGGCTGAGACAGGAGGATCTTTGTGAGTATGAGAGCAGCCTGGGCTACAAAGTGAGCTCAAGGTCAGCCTGAACAGCATAGTAAGACCCTGTCTCAAAAAGACAAGGGCTAGGAATCTAGCTCAGTGGTCTAAGTGCCTTCCTGGCAAATGCGAGGTCATGAGTTCAATCCCCGGGGCCACAGAAAAAAAAAAAAAAGAATGTAGACACAAGCATTCTCAACAAAATACTCGCAAACCTAATATTTAATGTATAAAAAGGATCATATACTATCACAAACTAATATTTGTCCCAGGAATTAATGAAATATACTATCTTAATGGAAGACAAAATTCCATATGATTACCTCAATAGATACAGAAAAATACTTTGATGAAAACCAGCACAGTTTCATGATAAAAATGTTCAATAAGATATGAATAGATAGGAATTCCCAAAACAACAAAGTGTGTTTATGCAAGGATATCATGAAGAAAGTGAAAAAGGACAACTCGCTTGAGGGAAGAAAGTATTTGTGAATCACATATGTAATAAGGAACTTGTATCCAGAACATAAAAAACTTTCACTAATAACCCAGTTAAAAGTTAAAGAACTTTAACAGAAAACCTAGTTTTAAAATCTAGGCAAAAGAATTGAATACACATTAAAAAACAGGCAAAAGAGTTGAATAGACATTTCTCCAAAGACGTACAAATGGCTAGAACACACGTTCTTAAAGGGTCAACATCATCAACCATTAGGGAAATGCATACTGAAATCACAATGGCATACCACTCCACACCCACAAGGTTAGTTGCAATAAAAAGATGCACATTAACAAGTGTTGGTGAAGATGTGGAGAGATTGGCACTCCCAACCATTGTTGGTCAGAGTGCAAAATGATGCAGATACTTTAGAAGAGTTTTATGTTAAACATAAAATTACCATATGATCCATTCATTTCAAACCTAGGCATACACCTAGGAGAAATGAAAACATATGTCTATCCAAAAACTTGCACACAAATGTGCACATCAGCATTATTCATAAAGCTCAAAATATAGAAAGTAGGTAAATGTTTGTCAACTGATGAACAGATAAACAAAATGTGGTTTATCCATACAGTGAAATGCTATTTGTCAGTTAAAGAAAAAAAATTACTAAAGTAAACTAAGCCTGTTGTAGTCCTAGCTACTTAGATGGCTGAGGCGGGAGAATCACTTGAGTTTAGCGGTTTAAGGCCAGCCTCAGCCTCAGCTACATAGTATGAGCCAGGCTCAAAAGAGAAGGAAAAACAAAAACAGTAATAAAGTACTGATAAGTGCTACAATATGAATAAACCCTGAAAGCATCATGCTAAGGGAAAGAATCCAGTCACAAAAGACAACATAATTCACTAGTGTAAAGTGTCTAGAACAAGCAAATCTACAGAAGACCAAAGAAAAACAACAAGGTTAGTGGGAGTAGGGGTGCCTGGGGTTTGATAACATGTGGATGGTGGCGCACTCCTGTAATCCCAGCACTGAGGGAGGCTGAGTCAGGAGGATCCAAAGTTCTAGCCCAGTCTGGGTATCTTTAGTGGGACCCTATCTCAAAATAAAAAAATAAAAAAGAGCAAGGATTCTAGGTTCAGTCCTCGGTGCAGGAAAAAAAAAAAAGGCAGAGAGGACGATTTAGTAAAGCTCTGCATTCAGCTTTGTCTGTCATCAACCTACCGCTCACGCTGTCTCACTTGCCCCTCTATTCTGCTACCC
>RJWT010056257.1:0-10054 GCA_004365215.1 Cuniculus paca
CTTGAAAATAATGAGGAACCAGGAAATAACAATTCAAAGACTGCAAGATGATGCAAAGTGAAATAATTTACGAGTGATAGGTATCAATGAAGATGCAGGGGTCAACACAAAAGACATAAAAACTCTATTTACAGAAGTACTAGCAGAAAACTTCCCAAACATGGGAGAAAGACGTGCTATTCAGATAAGTGAGGCATGTAGAACTCCAGCTAGCCATAACCAAAGTAAATCTACCCCCAGACATATAATAATCAAGATCCCAGAAATTCAACACAAGAACAGAATATTAAAAGCTGTTCAAGAAAAGAAACAGATCACCTATAAAGGAAAACCCATCAGAATCACAGCAGACTTCTCAACACAAACCATCAAGACAAGAAGAGGTTGGAGTGAAGTAATGGAAGTCCTGAAAGAAAACAACTTCCAACCCAGACTGATGTACCCAGCAAAACTTTCTTTCAAAACTAATGGAGAAACAAGATATTTCCATGATGAAGAACAACTGAAGGAGTTCACGACTGCCAAACCAGCCCTACAGAGAATGCTGAAGGACATTTTGGAGAGAGATAAGAAAGACCATGGTTCCAGGAGGATCGGCAGGGGGGAATCACCAAGTGGGACAGACAATAGACTGGAGAGGAAAGGTACACAGCCAGCGGCAGGAAAATAGCATGGCAGAGATGAGCCAGTGCATGTTGGCCATGACCATTAATGTAGACAGCTTCAATTTGCCGGTGGAAAGAGGCACAGGTAGAGTAAATCGAGAAACAGGATCCATCAATATGTTTTATCCAACAAACACATTTAACTCAAAATGGAATTCATAGATTGAGAGTCAGGGGAGAGAGAACAATGTTCTGTGTGACAGGGAACCAGAAAAAAAACAGTAGGGGTAGCTTACCCATCTACTGCAGAAGGGAAAGGAAAGATATGCCATTTCTATACAATGGAAAGCTACTCAACTATAAAGAAAGATAACCTTGAGACTCTTGTAGGTAAATGGATACAACTTGAGAGCACACTTGTGGGTGAAAAGGTTCAAAGTCACATGGGTGAACATTGTATTGTCTCCCTGCTATAAGAAAGTGGGGAAATTAGTGGGATCCAAAATACAAAATAGAGGTTGTGAAGGTGAAAGGGGAGGAGAAGGCAATGGCCATTGTTAATCTACAATTCTGTTTTGAAGCCCTGTATTGTTCTCATGGTTCTGTTTAACCAAGTTTTATTGTTTAGTTATCTTTGATTTTATTATATTTGATGGCATGGACAGCTATTGCAAAAATAACAAAATGGATTATAGCAGTCATTATTGTTTTCCTATTATCTTGTTTCAAAGCCTTTATTGCTTTACTTGTTTTCTATTGATTGATTTTATTCTATTTTGCTTTGTTTGATTTTGTTATGTGTGAAGGTCTAAGCAGCTAGTTTGAAGATAAGATGCATCAGGATAGCCTCTGTTGTATTCCTGCAGTCTTGTTTGAAGTCCTGTATTGCTTTCATTGTTTTCCTTTGATTGGTTTTATTCTGTTCTGTTTTATTTGACTATATTATACCTGAGGGCATGAGCAGTTATTTTGAAGGGGACAAGAGGCATTATGGTAGCCATTATTGATTTCCTTTAATCTTGTTATGAGGTCTTGTATCATGTTCATTATTTTGTTTGGTTGACTATTCTATTTTGCTTTGTTTGTTTTTATTATGTTTGATGACATAAACAGCTACTTTGAAGATAACAAGATACATTACAGTAGCCACTGTAGTATTTCAACTGCCTTGTTTTGAAGTCCTGTATTGCTTTCATTGTTTTATATTGATTGGTTTTATTCTGTTCTGTTGTGTTTGATCTTATTATTCCTTGTGGTATGGGAAGTTATTTTGAAAATAGCAAGGGGAAACATGGTAATCATTTTTGGTCTATTTTTGTTTTGTCTTGAAGTCTTGTATGACATTCTTTGTTTTGATTGAACGTTCTGTTTTATTTTGTATTTGTTTTATTCTCTTCAAAATAAAAAAAGAAAGAAAATTATTTTTGTTAGTCCATGACCAAAATCATTTTAAGTTCATAGAGCTACAATATCACTATACACCTATGATTAGACCTTTTTATCTACAAGTAATGTCAAGTGCTAGTTTCCCCAAAACACTATCAAACTAACCAGTAGATAAAACAAACGAATTTATTACTCATCTAGTACAGGAGAGCACTACTTGAATGGAATCATTGTCTTATCTCATAGTTTTCTATGAGCAAAATTTGGTTATTCAGGAGCCATTTTCAATCTCTCTATGTAAGATGTGGGGAAGACTTGCTTAGTACTGGATAAAGGTTATGCTTTAGTAATTTAAGATCATCAGAAATAAAGGATAAGGATTTCAGAGAGGTTTAAAAATTTTAAAAAATTGATATTATCTGCCATCAAATTAGTTTGATGGTTTTTCAACTTTTACTGAGAAAAATTTCTACCATAGTAGAATAATAAATCTCTATTGTAGAGAGACAAGCATGTGTGGAAGGTTTTGTGTCCTTGGGAAATGTTGAAAAGTATTTTTTTATTTTAAAGAGAATAAAACAAAGCAAAACAAAACAGTACAGAGTTAAACACAACAAAGCATTTCAGAACAGAAAACTGCAAGCAATACAGGTCTTCAAAACATAACAATAGGAGATTAACAATGGCTACCCTAGTGTCTCTTGTTTTCTTCGAAATGGTTGTTCTTACATTCACACACAATAAACTCAAACAAAACAAAATAATATAAAACCAGATAAAACAAAAGAATGAAAGCATTACAGGCCTTCAAATCAGACAAAAAATCAACAATGGCTACCTTAATGTCCTTTGTTTTCTTCAAAAGAGCTGTTCATATTTTCTCACATATTGCAATCAAATAGTAGAAAACAGACTTAAACCTATCAAATCAGAGAATAAAAGCATTATTGGACTTCAGAACCTTTTCCCCATATTTATCAGGGATTTTGTATCTTATTGAGTCTTTCAGTTTCTTACACTAAGTAGATGATGCGGTGTTTACACATGTAAGTTTGATTTATTTCACTTATAAGTATGTTCTCAAGTCCCATCCATTTGCCTATAAAAGCCTCAATGTGATCCTTCTTTATAGCTGAATAGTACTTCATTGTATAAAAGTACCACATCATTTTTATCTATTCCTCAATTGAAGGGCATTTGGGTTGTTTCCAAGATTTGGCTATTACCAATTATGCTGCTATAAACATGGGTGCACATATATCACTGTGGTAAGATGATTTCACTTCTTCTGGGAATATGCCCAGAAGTGGAATAGCTGGGTCGAATGGGACTTCCAACCCTAGCTTTTTGAGGAACCTCCAGACTGAACTCCACAGTGGTTGCACCAGTGTGCACTCCCACCAACAGTTGAGAAGGGTTCCTTTTCCCCACAGCCTCTCCAGCATTTATTGTTGGTGGTTTTCTTGATCCTGGCCATTCTTTCTGGAGTGAGATGAAATCTCAGAGTTGTTTTAATTTGCATTTCTCTAATGACCAATGATGTTGAACATTTTTTGATGTATTTATTTGCCATTCGTATTTCTTCAGCTGAGAAGTGTGTTTTCATCTCAGATGGCCATTTTTGGATTGGTTCTTTGAATTTTGAGCGCCTAATTTTTTAAAATTCTTTATATGTTCTAGATAGAATGTTGAAAGATATTAAGATCCAAGGTTGGGGTTGTTGAAGAGTCATATCAAGGGAGCCAAGTCTTCTGAATCATTAAATTAGTAGTCTATTCTTCCATAGTATATTCCTAATCCCAAATTTCATACACAGAACAGATTTCATAATATACAGATTTCATAATATACAGCATCAAGTTTACTTGACTAAGAATAACAGGTGTACATGGACATTTGTCAGTTCTAATGGAAAACAGTTTTGTTGTGAGACAGATTTCAAAGATGACAAGAAGAAACAGATGCAACTGGAAGCTGACAATTTTATTCAAGGAAATGTCATCAGTGTGCACTTGCAGCAGAATGCGAGAGACCCCAAGATTCTTCTAAGACCTAACATAGATATTTCCTATGCATTAAAGTTATCACTTCATAGCCACCCTGCTATACTTTAGCAAGAACATGGATATGCTAAAAATAATTAAAACTGTACCATTTGAAATCTATACTTATCAACAAATTCATTTTATAAATTTGAAGACATAAAAACAACTTATTTAAAAAGATTTTAAAAATAAAATTGTTTTCAAGAAACCATGAAAATTAGCAAATATGTGTGCATTGAAGCAAATTTTGGAAAAACATCTTCAAACTGATTAAAATAACAGCAAAATTATTGAAACACATTCATAAATTTTAACTAGTTTTTTGTAATAGCTATAAAAATGTTAAGTATTTTTCTGAAGAGCACACATTTTTAGTTTTTAAACTTTCATTTCTTTTAAAAAATTACCTGCACTCTTTCTCATAGTTGCATTTTATATTTAATATATTATTTTTAAGATAATTAATATATTCTAATTCATCACACATTTAATGCATTCTCCCTTACAAAGCCAGCTTATTTTTAATTGAAAATATTTTCTTTTTCACTGTCCCGCTTTTTAACTGACGCATATAATACATTGAGGTAAAGATATTTTTTCTTTCTTTCCCAGTACTTTTTTCTTTTAACAACTTTTGTTTTAAAGATAAGTAATCACAAATCATTCCATTAAAATTTAGAATATAGAGTCATGGGAATGAAATTTAAAAGTCAAGTCCTTGTAAAATTCGAGATATTCCAAAGCACTCTTATATAATTTAAGAATTAACTTTAACATCATTTGAAAATACAGAATTTAATTTATTTGGGAATACTTTAGCACTAATAGAGCTTAATTTTAACATTTTTTTCTTTTTGCAAACTCTGTAGTTAATTATAAGACAAGAAATCTCAAAACTGAGGGTATTTTTAGTATCTCAATCTTCAGATACTTTACTCAAATTTTGTAACTATATTAGAAAAAGCTTTTTAGAAATATAGAGGACTCATTCATTAAAATGCTGATGATCACCATAAGACATTTAGACTGATTAATTTACAGAATAATAGTTCTTCAAAAGTCAAAAAGAATTGTAAAATTTTACTGAGTACCGGCAGCAAAAAAAGGAAGCATATTTTGCTAAACTGAAATCTCTGTGTGTATACTTATCTACAATGTTAACCATCAACTTTATCTCAAAATTAAAGTAGCTCAGTTACTTGATCTATATACATATATAAATATTAGAAGTGAAAATTATGCCTTCTCTTGTGTCTCTTGCATTTTGAATATATCAACTGGTTGTTTGGTATCAAATGTCAATTATGTATGAACCTCAAGTAATTTCAGGTACATTTCAAATCTGTCTTTCAACTTACTTAGTAAAGTGTTATTTTCACCATGATTCTTTGCTCTTCCAAAATTTGCACTGTTAATTGCAAAATCAATTACTCTTTCATGAATATTGAGTTTTAGTTAGGTTTACAAGAAGTTATAATAATGGCAAATGTCAGATTAATTTTCAGTAGCTTAGCTTTGATTTTAAGAATTGGAAGAAAAAATTCAAATGACTTTTATTTAAACTTTATGATTTATATTGAACTCTTTGAATGTGCTACTTTCCCATCATATTATTTACTCTTTTGTAGTATTTTTCTTCTACAGGGCAAATAGTAACATCTCATTTCATTTTTCATACTTATTGAAGAAAATGTAGAACTGGAAAGGATAAATGCTAATTTAGAAGAAGTCGTGATCTAAGTGAACTCATACTTCATTCATTATGCAAGTGCCTTTCTGGAGTTCTGCACTGTAAGTCATCATTGTGGACACATTCTAATTAAACTACCTAAGCAATTTAAATAGATCCCAGAATTTATTTAACAGATTTGCAGAAAATGTCTTAATAAGAACATATTCTCATAACCTTAGTGATTTTAATAAATTTTTTGAGAAAAAAAAAGCAAATATTTTTTCATCAAACATGGAATTTTTATCTAACTGCAGCAGAAATGGACTATTACAAAATGAAAAGGTATTTTAAAATGGTAATATAATTGATAGTTATGCCATAAATTTATTGCAAAGACATAGAAGAATATTTGAACTACATTATATAAATTCTATTTAAACTCTTTTAGAGATCCTCTGTTATATATAGAGATATATAAGTTTTACATATATGTATACATATTTCTACCCACAAAGATTTGCATTCACAGAAATACAGCTTTCATCTCCCACCAATCCTAGAGAAGGACATTCTGACGACTTCCTGCCTATGGCAGCCTTCGGTACCAACCCCCAGAAGGTACGCTCCTCACATCTAGTATCAACGCACATTCATTTTATTAGGAAATATCTTGAAAACTGAGCTGCAAAGAGAGATGGATATCGAGACTGAAAAAGCCCAAGAAATGAGATATATTATTACTGGTGGTCTTTCTTATTTAACCACATAGTAAAATGAGAACTCTGTGCTTTGCCCAGAGTTCTTTGCTATGTCTCATGCAGTACGAGGAAAAGATAGCAGTAGTAAGAATTCAGAAACAAATTCAACCAACCCCATTCTGGCATATGCAGTGATAATTTGAGGAATATTATTTATTTGAGGAAAATTTAAAAATCTGCAAATACAAAGTTATATACACAGGAAGCCTTAAAACAAATTAAGTAACTGCCTATGTCAAACCAAGCTGTATAGGCAACATAATTTGTAAGGTTCTCAGACATATCAGGTATATTCTTAAGTCTGATTCTAGCATTCCACTGAATTTGCCATTGATTTGTTTCATTCATAGATTGTCACTTGGCAGGCCTTTTACTTTTTAATGAATTATCTTTAAAGCTATCTTAATAATAATTTAATATTTTGCTTTGTTTTTCCACTGTAATATTCCTCCAGGTTTTAAAATTCAGACATTTTGTTACATAATTATTGGAAGATTTTAAAGTTCTTTTAAGTAATGTAGACTGAAAAACTGAGGAGTCTTGATATTTAGCATAAGTGAGGTCATGCTTCTTTTCCTTATTTGTGTGACCTGGGTTTGAAATCAGGAGCTCAGGTACTGGACAAATCAAATTCCAAAGCCAACAACCCTAGCAGCTTTAGCAAACTGGGCACTTAACTTTGTCTCATTTCTTCTGTTGTGTTTTACAAGCCAAGTTTTTACATATCGATTGAGTTAATAAAAGTAAAATGCTTACAGAACACCAGGTTTACTCAATGTTTGCTATGATACTTTATTTACATTCTATTCTCATTTTCTTCTCCTCTTCATTAACTATTAGTATTATTCTTAGTACTCAATGAATTATAGAGTATTAATGCCTACCTCTTATAAAGTGCACACAGGACCTATCTCAACCCAGCTTAGATTTTGTTTAAAATGTAAATGTATTGTCAAAAAAGATTTTTAAACCACTCAGCCCATGGTCTGACTCCTCCAAGGGTTCAAAACTAATATTTGCTGTTATTATTGTCCCTGCTGCTGCTTGGTAACATTAATTGTATGCTATTATTTTTGTGGTCAATATTATGCTTGATATTATTATTAGGAAAGGTATTATTCTCAGTTATTATTAGAAAAGGTATAAGTCTCATGCTTTAGTAATCAAAAGATTAGGGTTTTGGTGTATACTAGCAATTGTCTATGTAATTCCTACACAAAGATATTAATATATCTCTTGTTAATTCCAACAGAAACAGAAAACAGCAAACTAATAAATGCATCACTGAAATTGAGAAAACTGGAATGTTTGTTTCTTTGTTTTTATGTGGGTAAAGTAAACTGACCCTGTGAGCATGAGTGAATGAAATATTAATCTGCACTTATTTTAAGAAGACTAAATTATTCCAATATAAAAAAATTATGTTGGGCATCTTTAGTTATGAATGTATTTTATTATAATTAAATCTAATTTCTTCATATTTGCAGCTTTACAAAAACTTGATGATGCTTTAATCTTTTCACAAATGCTGTCAAAATGTCTTCCCTCAAAAATCAAAAGCTTTTTTCTTTTTTTAAATATAACTTTAACTTAGTATGATTTTTAGAGGAAAAACAAGTCCCAACTAATATATGTAAATAACATTTTTGCATTGAACTTCATTTTTGGCTTTGCAATACAATGTCTAATTTGTTAAGAAATACAGATGCATTTGCTCAATAAAAAGTAGCACATTTAAACAGAGTGGAGAAAAATCTTGAAATATACTCAATTCTTAAAAAGATGATACAGAAACAACATTATTTTGTAAGTCATATAATTCTAGGGATAAGAAAATGTAATCGTTATTTCCCTGCTTCAATTCACATGCCAGTGGTTTTAGATGTAGAAAGAAGCAGCTTTGTCAGTTAAACAAAATTCTTTGTAACAAATTATCCAAATTTTAGCAGCTTATATAAACATTTGCTATCTTTAGAATTGTTCCACTTTTATTTTCTAAATGCTTATCTGAAACTTTGTAATTACAAACAATTTTAGTATTAAAGTGCATTAATACATTTGGTATTCTATTATTTACATAATGAGGCCAATATTAATATATAAATAATGCTCCATTGATTTTTTCATTCATTCACATAGTCTTCTCTCTCTGATCTCCTAAGAAACTCATGCATTGGCAGTTCTGTTTGTGTCAGCTGATCTGGGAGCCTCAACTGGTGTTCAGTAGGTCTGCTTGTACAGTGATAGGTCAGTCGTGGGTTCTGTTCCAAACTGCACTTGACTATGACACATTGGCATGGCAGAGTCTATCCATGTGCATCAGCATGTCCATCTCACAGTGATGATCAAATTGCAACTGAGCAGGTAGAAGCATATAATCCCTTTCAGGGCTCTGGTTGGCACTAGCATAATGTCCTCTTCCCCTTATTCTCAGGGCAAAAGCAAATCATGAAACAGAACCACAGGTGAAAGGCAGGAGAAATACAGTAACCCAATCTCTAGTGTTGACTGCAAATTTACATAAAAAAAACATTAACAGAGAGAATCATCCAGATCCGCCTCTGCCTGCCAGCTACTGCCGTCAGAAGTCTTGCTTCCTGCAGGCAGCCAGTGTGAGCAGGGACATGCAGTCAGGTGAGCCCCGTAACTTGCAGGCCACCATTGGAGAATCTTACTTCCTTCAGGCAGCCAGCACCCACCAGGAGAATCAGACAAACACACCCCTGTGTGCCTGCCACATCTGTGTAGACAAACACGCCAAGAGAAGCAGCTGCACCACCATGCACACGTGGTCATCAGGGCAGCCCCATTGTAGCTGCATGGGTCTGAAGAAGCCCAGGTGCCTATCCCATTCTCCTACACTCCAGAGGGGCAGCCAACATGGGAAGTACTTGCGACACCACAACTGGCTTTTTGGGAGGAAGACAGGAGAATATCAAGACGAAGGAGCAAAAGGCAATCTCAGACCTCCAGCCCACACAGAACAAAGCTGGGAGCGATAGTCATGGAAGAAAATGGAAGTCACACACCTGAAATCTCCAAGAGGATTGTAACTGAGGTAAAGAAACAACTTCATGAGACTGTAAAAGTAAACAGATCAGAAATAATGTCTCAGGTAAAAGAAGAATTCACAACCATAATGAAAGAATTGCTGAGCATATCTAAAGAAAACATAGATTTAAAAAAAAAGGAGCAAAGGAAAATGATGGAAACTTTGAATGAACAATATAGTAAGGAATTACAATGCATGACACAGATTCCAAGAGGTATCCAGGAAATTAAAAAGTCAATCAAAAGCTGGCAAAACCACTTGAAAGAGACTGAAGATAGACTTTCAGACCTTGAAGACAGAATTGCAGTTAGCAGTCATGAAAGGAAAGATTTTTTAAAAATAACAAGGAACCAGGAATTAATAATTCAATGGCTACAAGATGATGTGAAGAAAAATAATTTAAGAATGATAGGTATCAGCAAAGAAGCAAGGATCAACACAAATGAAATAACAAGACTATTTACAGAAGTAATAGCAGAAAACTTCCCAAACATGGGAAAGGATCTGGCATACAGAGAAGTGAGGCATATAGAACT
>RJWT010056258.1:0-10052 GCA_004365215.1 Cuniculus paca
CACAGCTTCAGACCTGAGTGTATTTCTGCACATGTCTACACACCTTCTGTTTCCTGCATCTACTGTCCATCATGTGTGTGGACTTGTGTGATAGGTTTCCCAGTTCCCGCTTACCTCCTCTGTCCTCACTTCCCCACCAAGGCCACCTCTCTGTTCCCATCCCTCCCTGTTCATAGTAACTCATATCCCATAATTTGTATTAAATCTTCCCTTTAATTGTGGGTTCCTTGAGGGCAGGACAGGCTCCTGTTGAGTTCATATCTGTGACCCTTCTGCCTGGCAGAGACTCTGGCATATAGTGACATCAATATATATATATATATATATATATATATATATATATATATATATATTATATATATATTTGTACTGGGAATCAAACTCATGACCTTGTACTTGCCAGGCAGGCACTTAGGCTGCTGAACTAAATCCCCAGCCCCATGTCTGTCTTTGAAGGAATGAACAAAATAAGAAGGTTTCTTTCGGTGTTCTTGCAGGAGAGATCCTTGGACCAGCACTGGCAGAAAACACAGGACTCACAGAATTTAACATAAGCTGGAATCACCTCCGAGGCCCAGGAGCTGTAGCATTTGCCAAGGGATTGGAGGTATGAGACCCCCACCAAGTCAGCCCCTGGGGCAGGTCTCCTGGGTGCCAGCTCCTTGTCTTTGTCGCTCTCCAGAAATGAATGTTGAATCTTTTAAACAGAGATTAAAGGATATTTCTTTAAGTTACTTTTATTTTATTGGCCTCATTTAATGACTAGATACATTATGTCCACCCTCATGTCATTCACTGAAAGGTTCACAGCTGAGTGTCAAATGCCTTTTCCAGACATCACAGACACTCATCTGGTAGGGACATCTGTGCTTCTGGTGTGGTTACAGTTGACACACACACGCACATGCTCGCCTGAGATGACACCCTTGCACCTTTGGGTGCCAGTACACCTTCTCAAACATCTGACCTGCTTTCTTGCAGGTTATGAATCATAGTTTTGGGAAGGGGCCACCAAGTCCTACCAGGGTATCACTGGCATTTTCAGTGTCTCCAATGCCAACCAATTTTATGTGGTCCCCCTCAGGGGAAACCAGCCACTGCCTCATCAGCTTGAACAGGGACTGACATGAGGGCCCTGCCTCACAGGGTGGCAGACAGGTTCAGTCTTGCCAGAGCATGCATTGTTCTCCCCATCACAGTTCCTGGGAGAAGTTTCATCCAGCAGCCCTTCCCTGGCCCCTGGGCCCCTGGGACTGCTCCTGTCTCAGGGTCCCTTGCTCTTGAGACACTCACACAGGGGTGTGGGTCTGATTGCTGTGTCTGTGGCCTGCTGCTGCCTGGTTTCTGAGGTCTTTCACATCCACATCCATCTTCCTCTTTTGGACCTCTGTTGGGCTCTAAGGCTGTGGCTCCTGGCTTTCTCCACCATCAGATGTGGTCCCACGGCTTCATTCTTTTGCTCAAGGCAAACATCTTCCTGAAAGTCCTGGACATCTCATACAATGGCTTTGGTGACCTTGGAGCATTGGCTGTGGCTGAGGCCCTGAAGGTCAACAATGTATTGGAGGAACTCAACATGAGGTGAGAACCACAGGGTTGCCCTGCCCAGAGGCAGGGGCACCACAATCTCACTGCTGATCCATTTGATTTCTGAACCTACCACAATCTCCCCAGGAGAGGGGTTGAGCCACAATCCCAGAGCACCCAGCTTTTCCCTTCTCTCTTAAAATGATCACTTATAGCCAGGTAATTCTAGCACTCTGGAGGTGAGACCCTATCTCAAAATTTAAAAGTGGGCTGGGGATATAGCTCAGCAGAGAGGTCCTGGGTTCAATCCCCAGTACCAGGGAAAAAAAAGGTCATCACTTGTATGTTGAGATTTATCATTCTTATGGTGCAGGCAGCTGGCTGGAGATCATGGCCATGTGTGTAAAGTGTGGTCAGAGGGCCTGGTGCAGGATGGGTGCCCTGTGTGAGCTTTTATCCCTCTCAGTGCAGCCTAGTCTGGATGGGACAAGGCAGGGTCTGACAGGTGGGCCTATGGCTATGCTTTCCTCAGCACATGGCTACTAGGAGCCTGCTCTGGGCAGGGTGCTTCTCCAGGCCAGGCAGGGTCTTGAGCTTCAGTAGATCATAGGGCAGGAGTAAGCACAGTGAAAAGAGGTAGAGGCCAGGAAGATAATGGATTGCCTCCCCAGGGAGCTGCCCCTGTGGGCAGGGAGATCCCATTCAGTCCAGTCCACCATTCTTCCCCATGGGAAGAGCCAAGGCTAGAAGCAGCCTGAAGAGATGATAAGCTGGATGTAAGAAGTCAGAAAGAATTGGGCCAGTTGTGGAGACAAAGTGGCCCAGAGATGAGGCTAGGGTTTGGGTCCAGCAGAAGGAGGAGGAGGAGGAGGAGGAAGAAGATGTGGACAGGGAGAGGGGTGACTTTCTAAAGCAGATGTCATAGTGATAGGCATGAGGTGCTAGCTGGATAGAACACACGGGAGCACCTGTTGAGTTTTAAAGGGCCAGGGAGCATCAGCTGGCCTCTATCAGGGCGAGGCACACACTAGGTGTGTTTGCTGGGTGGGCTCCTGTAATACTGGGAGGCACCAATGAGACAGTATCATATCCTTACACATGGAGACAAGTGGAAAGCTGGTATGTGAAGCCCAGCTTGCAGGATAGAACAGCAACTCCAGCAAGGGCCCTGGAGAAATCAGCCCTGAATGAATGTTTGGAAGGCTGAAAGATGTGTAAGTCCTTTTTAAATCAATGCATATTAATTATATGGCTTAATGGGGTTTGGTGTGATGTCTTCATATCTTCATGTAATGTGCACCAAATTCAACCTTTTTCCGCCCTCCTTCTCCCCATACCCTTTTCAGTCTCTAGTAATCACTATCCTAGGTTTAGGTTTTTGGGTTGTTGCTGTTTTTTGTTTGTTTGTTTGTTTGTTTGTTTTGCATGGGGAATTAAACTCAGGACCTTGCACTTGCCAGGCAGTTGCTTATGCCACTGAGCTACATTCCCGGCCCCAGGTTTAGTTTTAGTTTTAGAAGTTTTCATTTTCACAGATGAGAGAGACTATGCAGGGGTTTTGTTTTTGGGGGTACTTGGTGGGGATCGAACCCAGAGATTTGTGCATGCTAGGCAAACACTCCACCACTGAGCTACACCCCAGCCCCAAATACGCTGGTCTTGTCTTTCTGTTCTTGGTTTATTTCACTTAATATGATGTCCCCCATGTGAATGACAACTACAGAATTTCATCCTTCTTTATGGTTGGATGCTACTCCACTGTGGATGTATGCCACATTTCCGTCTGTTGATGGACACCTAGACGGATTCTGTGTCTCAGTGTGATGCATGTCTTTTATGTTGCAGCAATAACCGCATCTCTGCAGCGGGAGCACTAAGCCTGGGGCTGGGTCTCCGGGTCAACCAGACACTGAGGACTCTTGTTGTGAGTTCCTCTTGTTGTGATGGGAGTCTCTGGGAGGGGGCTTCCAGGTTTCTCTTGTGACCTTTCCTCCCCTTGCTATTTACTCTCTCGCCTCTGGCCTGGCCTATACCAAGCTTCAGGCTCTTTGTTACCCCACTCTTCCCTCCCAAAAGCTGACCCACAATTCCTTGCTGTCCTTTCTCCTCCTCCTGTGTGGGTGATGTTTTGCTGAAGGGGTCAGAGCACCTCTAACATTGCCTTTGTCTTCTCCCCTGCTTTTCCTCTGGCCTTGCTGGAACTCAGGGTGAGCCTAGGTATAGTGGATGGCCACTGGCCAGACCTACTGAGGACTGTGTACCCAGCACTAGTTCCCTTCCTCCAGGGTTGTGGGACAGAAGGAGCCACTGAGCAGAGCTGATACAGGAGAAAGAAAAGGGAGGCAGCGAGGCGAAGGTGGAGGAGGTGCTGGAGAACTGCCATGCCAACAGCACAGGCCTGGGTGGGGTTGGCATCTGTCTCCACTTGGCTCTTAACTCCTCAACCCCAGGCTTCCCAGAGCTACTCTCCTTTACCCTCACCTCCGCCCCACTGCGGGAACCCAGACCTCTCTCAAGCTTGGATTCACATCCTCTGCCATCTGCTGGATGGTCCCCAAAATACAAGGAACTGTGAAAGTTCAACCTGAATGCATCACTAAAAAGTTTCTTATTTTTAAACAGGTATTTATTTATATATTACCTCCTTCTGAGGGCTGCCTCTTGGCAGGGAGAACCAAGTCAGAAGCCTAACCTGTCTTTCCCTTCCCCACATCTGCCTGGCCGCAGTGTCTCATCTCTTAAGAATGCTTAGGCTGCTGACTTCCTTTTCTCACTGCCTCGTGTCTGGGATCTGTTGACTTCCTATTTTTCCCAGGCCTAATCCTTCCTTTCCACCTGCTACCTGATAATCTTTCTAAACCAGAAACATGCCCCTGGCATTCCTGCCTTACTGTCACTTCTGATAAATCTAAGCTTCATAGTTCATTACTCATAGCACACGATGGGGGATCTGGGCTCTGCCAACTCCCCTCTTCCAAGTTCACCACTCTCATCCCCAGGTGCTCAGAATTCTTTGCATTCACACACACACACACACGCACACACACACACACACACATACACACTCAATTTACCATTTTCTACCTCTGCTTTTGCTCCTGTTGCCCTTGCTGAAATTCTAGCACCCTCACCTAAAAAGCTTAGCTCCATGGTTTTATTCTCCATCCTCTCCTCCCAGCTGGAGTTGGTGCACGCTTTCATTGAACTTACTACACTGAGTTTGATGTTTCCTTCTCCCTCCCTCCTTCTAGTGGGTAAGCTCTTTAGGTCCAGGTATGTTTTGTGTCTGCATCTTTGGTACCTAGCACAAAGTCAGGCAAGGGGTGGGTGCCCAGTCAGCACCCATTGCCTTCCTCTCTTCCTCAACTCAATAAGTAGCCTCACCCAGGATACTCTGTCCTATGGAGACACTTGCTCAGCTGAGATCGTGGGGCTGACCAAACTCACCATGTCATCAGGGATGAGGAGTCCCCCTTCCTTGCAAGTCGTTCTCCAACCTCCCTAGCTTGGTTTCTCTCAGTTCTCTGTGTGTGTGTGTGATTCTTAGGTATCCAGGAATCCCATGCAAAGTGAAGGCTGCTTTGGTCTCCTCAAGTCTCTCCAGGACAACACAGCATCTGCCTTAGAACTGCTGGATATCTCTGTAAGAGCTTTCATAAGCCTTATCTCTGATCCACCAATAACCCTGTGAGCTCCTATCATCTCTATTTTAGAGGCAGAAAGTAAGGATTAGAGAAATAAAGTGTCCTGCCCAGGTACACCATGTATACCATGTCAGAGTTCCAATCCAGGCCTGAATGTAGGCTGTGAGATAGTTCCAGCTCTGGGCTGGTAGCGTTGCTATGGTCTCCTTACCTTGTGCCCCTGCCTGGGTTTTTCACTGGCTGAAGGAGAAAGAGGTGGGGGTTCGGGGCTTCATGTCCACTTATGTTTAGATCTGCTGGTTTAGCACTTGCAAGGTTGTCTTTTCCCCCTGCCCCATGCCCTGACCTATACTGCCTGCAGGTAGATTCTGGCACTGGGAGACTCATGTGTGTAACTTTAAGGGAGGTCAGTACTCCTTTTCATTCAGTGTTGCCTTTTTTTTTTTTTTTTTTTGCAGCACCAGGGATGGAATTCATGACCTTACGCTTGCCGGGTAGGCGCTTAGACTGCTGAGCTAGATCCCCAGCCCTGGTGTTTTTGAGACAGGGTCTCACTATGCTGTTCAGGCTGGCCTTGAGCTCACTTTGTAGCCCAGGCTGGTCTTGAACTCACAATGATTCGCCTGTCTCAGCCTCCCGAGTGCTGGCAGTGTTGCCTTTTTAATACAAAAAAAGTCACTCTTTTGTAAGGCAATGAATCACTAATAAGAGAAATTTTTGTTGTTTCGTTTTGTTTTGTTTTTGAGATAGGGTCTCACTACATAGTTCAGGTCGGTCTTGAACTCACCAGGGTGTAGCCCAGGGTGGCCTCAAACTCGAGGCAATCCTGTTGTCTCAGCCTCCAAAGTGCTGGGATTATGGGCATGTGTCACCACATCCAGCTGCGAATTTTAGAATTTTTTGTATGTATGTGGTGCTTGGGTTGTAATGCATGTAGGCAAGCACTCTACCACTAAGTTACAACCCCAAATCTCAAAAATATAAATTATTAAAAGAAAAACTGAGCTAAACATTGGCTTATTTCAACTCAGACTTAAGTCATAGGCTTTCTAGAGATGTATACCACATCTATCAGATTTTGGGACAGCTGATATCTTCATTAGTCCAAAGCCAGCAATTAGCATGCCACATCTCTTCTGCTTTGAAAATGCTTGTCAGCACTGGATACTATTCTTCCAAAAGGGGCATGGGGTGGGATATGAACCTCTCCTGCCATAGTACATGTTTATTTAGTACAACATGTAGGCATTAGCTGAGGCCTGTAGTATAATGGAAATACATCACAGTTTGGTCTCAGTTCTAGCCTGAGACCAAATCCTGGGTTCATTAATGTGTGATATTGCACAAAAGTCTGAAACAGGGCCGGGGATATAGCTCAGCAGCACAGTGCCTGCCTGGAAAGCACAAGGTCATGAGTACAATTCCCAGTACAAAAAAAAAAAAAAAGATTTGGAACCAGAGAATCATCACCAGTAGCCTGCATCTAATGTTCTAGTTTCTATTCTTTATGTTAATTATTAGTCTAAGCTGACTAGCCCAGATGTTATCCTGAGCTTTGAGGGATATGCTATGAATCCTTATCGTTCAAGTAAAACTCCTTATAGGGTTCAGTCTTGTCTATATGTGAAGTGGATCTGACAAACATGTCTTGGGCCTTATGAAGATAGAATGAGAGCCGGGCATGGTGGTGCATCCCTGTAGTCTCATCCACTCAGGTAGCTGAGGCAGGAAGACTATTTGAGCTCAGGAGTTTAAGACCAACCTGGGTGACACAGTGAGACCCCCCTCCCCATTTCAAATAATAATAAATTACTTGAAAAATATGTATATAAATTATATCCAAATAATGCTATTTTTAAATTTTTTATGTTAGACCCTGTAGAAAGGGCTTTCCAAGAAAGATTCTGCTGAGGCAGAAGAGATGTGGTTAAGGCATGCTAATTGCTGGCTTTGGACCAATGGAGACATCAAGAGAATATACTGAAGTTCTAGTTCTTTTGTCCTCAATCTCTTCATGTTTAACTTATTAATTACCATGCTAAAAAGTGCACATGGACTGAGGTTAGATTGCAAATAGCGTACACCTATATAGTGGGGCCCCAGATCAAGAAATAGAGCGCTCCTATAAAAGCCCCCCCTTTGAGTGCTATTCCTTCTCTATTTTAATAGTTTAGATAGTATGAGATTGTCATGCACAGGAGGGAAATTTCCCAAAGAGGCTTCTTTGATACTGTGTGTGTAAAAATAATCAACTTCTCAGAAAATATTCATACACTGCCTTGTGATGGGTTTCTTCTTAGGATATCGAGGTAAACAGAAAGTTTGACGACCTTGCTTGCTCAGTGAAGGTAATTCTTCCAGGGTTGTGCATAAAGAAGGGTGCTCAGAGAGAGTGGAGTAGAAAAGACTTGTTGCCAGTCTTCAGACAGCACCCACAAGCATCCACACCTAAATGACTTTGGACTGTGGCTTCCTGGTTTCCTCCAGTAAGTTTCAACTTCCACGTGGGGCCATTTAACTCACAACACATGTGTCTTCCTCTCTGCCCCATGGCCCCTGCAGTAATCTAGACCTCTACTTGCTGCCACTTATTCACCTAATACAAACCCTACACAACAATCTGGATGCAGGATCAAAGATGTCTTCATCCTTCTGATGCTCATGGTCTGGTGATCGTCATAGACAAAATATAAGTAGTCATACACCTGGCATTTCCAAACTCTACTTGCAAGAATGAAAATTGTCACAACTTTCTTTCAAAGGCAATTTATCACTATGCACTTGTTACGGTTTATATATAGATGGCCTCCCCCAAGCCTCATGTAGTCATGGAAGCGGCTGAATCTAGCATTTGTGGTTGACTCAATGTCTAGCTCTGGGATTGGCGGTGTGAGTGCTGCACCCGCCCAGGGATGGAGCCAACATACAATGTAAGGTCGGAATGGGGGCGTGTTTTTCTCTTTGGCGCGGTTTGCTCTTTCCGCTTGCAGCCGCCGTGAACGGCTGCCTCTTCTTTGTCTGGCTGCTGCCTTAAAGTGTTGCCCCAGTGCCATGCCACCTTGCCTTGGAGCCAGCTGATTATGGACTGAAACCACCAAGAACTGTAAGCTAAATAAACCTTTTCTTCCCTAATTTTGGGTGTCAAGTGTTTGTCTCAGCAACGAGGAGAGAAAGTAACCAACACAGCACTAAACCTTAAAACAACCTGTGCCCTTTGATCCAATCCTTTGATTAATCTGCCCTACAGAAATAATCAGAGATTCATAAAAAGATGGATGCCTGAAAATATGCCCTGGACTGCTGTTTATAACAATGAAAATTGGAAGTAATTTAAAAGGTCAAAAACTAAGGTTTTGAATTCTGCCAGTAGTTTTGTTTTGTTTTGTTTAGAGACAGGGTCTCACTATGTAGTTCATGCTGGTCTTGAACTCATTATGTAGCACAGCCTGATCTTGAACTTGTAGGGGTCCTCCTTCCTCAGCCTCCTGAGTGCTGGGATACAGGCATGTGCCACCATGCCTGGTTTGAATTCTGCCAGTATTAAAAGCCTCACACTCAAAGAACATTGGACGATTCATGAAAACATACATGATTAATGTTAAGCAAGAACATTAGGATAGCTGGGCGTAGTGGTGCACACCTGTAATCCCAGCACTTGGGAGGCTGAGGCAGGAAGATCGTTGCAAGTTTGGGACCAGCCTGGGCTACAAAGTGAGCACATGGCCAGCCTGAACTGCATAGTGACACCCTGTCTCAAAAAGACAAGGGCCGGGGAGCTTAGTGGCATAAGTACCTGCCTGGCAAGTGTGAGGTCGTGAGTTTGATCCCCAGTGCTGGGGTGGGGGTGGGGGTGAGAACATTAAGATAAAAATATGTGATTTGTCTAGTGCCACATCAAAAGGTTAATCACAGAGTTACCGTGTGACCCAGTAGTTTCACCCCAGGTATACAGTAAAAAGAATTGAAACCATATATCCACCTTAAAATGTGTTCACAAATGTTCATAGCAGCATTATTCATAATAGCCAAAAAAGTAGATGCTCACCAATGGATAAACATGACATGGTATGTCTAAAACAATGGAATATGACTCAGCAATAAGAGGAATGAAATATAGGGTGAAAAAAATGTTCTAAAATTGATTATGGTGATGGTTGTGCTACTATGAATATACTAAAAATAATTGACTTGTACATAGAACTATGAATGAGAGAATTTTAGGGCATATAAATTATATCCCAATAATGCTATGTTTATTTTTATTTATTTATTTATTTACTTGTTTTTGAGACAGGGTTTCACTCTGTAATTCAGGCTGGCCTCGAACTCATGGCAATCCTCCTGGCTCAGCCTCCCGAGTGCTGGGATTACAAGCATGTGCCACCACACCTGGCACTGCTGTTTTTTAAAAAAGGAAAAGTACTGATACATGGATCAAATTCGAAAATATACTATATGATGCCGGGCATTATCAGCAGCGGGTTTTCCTCTCCTTGAGATCCCTCGGCCGGCGAGAGAGGGACGAGGAGAGACAAACAAGCAAAGGACAACGCAGAGACAACCGAAACGGCAGGAAGCAATTTACCTTTACTGGGATCTACCTTATCAGTTACAAGTTACACGCGGGGCTTACACTCCGCGGGGGACAACCTCCATACGTCCGTCAGGCACAGCTCCTTGCATGTTCTCCCGCCCATGTGCCTGCGTGACGACCCTTTATACAAAGACTTTACCCAATAGTCATGAGCCACGTATACACTTGTTATTGGCTAGCGGCGCTGTCAAGCAAATACATCATATGCGGAAGCAGGATGCGGTCGCCATCTTGGCTTACTCGATGGGAGGGGGGAAATCTGGCGCAGGCTTTGCTCGCCCTGCTAG
>RJWT010056259.1:0-10066 GCA_004365215.1 Cuniculus paca
AAAGAAAGAAAGAAAGAAAGAAAGAAAGAAAGAAAGAAAGGAAGAAAGAAAGATCCACTTCTAGGATTCTCTCTGGTTTCACTAGTAGACAACCTGTGGAGATGGAGTCCCAGAATTGTGCCAATCTATCCCAGCAAGCCAGTAGTTGCTTTATGGCAGAGTAGTGGGTAATCTCAGCAGGTCTGCCCTAAGACCAGACTCATGGGGCTTGCCACAGTCCAAGCAATTTCCATGGGTCTATGCCCAGCTGGGAGCTGCTATAGGAAGCTGCCAGCAGTTCTGAGTTCTGGGCTTATCCAGCCCATCTCCAAAATGACTCCTGGCTAATTGCTCTCACCCTGAGGGAGGATTAATTCCTCTGCACTCACCACCAGCCAGTGCAGTCCTCCACATCTGCTGCCAGTGCAGTACTCCCCTCCACTGCTGTGTCTCTCTGCTGAGGCCTTCAGGGTCACTAGCTATCACCGTCACCGTGAACATGTGTTCCCAGGTTTGAACAGTTCCTCTCTCACAGTGAGTTCCATCTCAGGGCGAAGGTACTGCTGGCTACTGCCTTCTTTATTGAAGTTTTTCTTTTTACTGTCTCTGTGGGCTTCAGTTTGCACTTCAGATTCTTCCTGGGTCCAGGGGATCCACTAGCTTCCTTCTTGTCTTCCTCATGGCGCTATATTTCAGTGTCTGGATGGTGACTCTCAGAGAGGCTGTTTTCTCTGTTGCTTACTGCTCTGCCATCTTCCCAGAAGTCTTTACTTGAAGGTTTTTAACAGTATGTTCTGGTTAATTTGTTTTTGCTTTTATTTTATTTTTCTGTATGATATTATGGTATTATAATCATTTTTATATGAATATTTTTGAGTTGTGGTATGAATCATAGGGCTTTATTAATTTGGATAGTTAATTCTATAAAATTACAGTTGAGTTGTTTTCTACCATTAGTGAAGATATACTTGTTGCTTTTAGTACACATCAGCTGTGAGTCAATATCTTGGATTGCCTTAATGTTTAATTCATGATTGTGGATTTCTTCTCTAGGGTTAAAGGTGGTATATAGTTGGTTTTTTTTTTTAATATAGTTGGTTCTTATGGTATGTTAATATACAATTTGTCTTGGATGATACTACTGTGTCTGATTTGCTTGATATTATCAAGGTCACCAAATTGTTGCCATTTCTCTGTAAGCCAATACCCAGATAACCTTTGTGACATTAACAATACTAGAGTACATTCTTAGAGAAGTTGGTGTTGGGCTAATCCTCACCTCCAAAATGAGCCAAGGTGGTTTGGATCTTGAAGCTGAGGCAAAGGACTATAGTTTAGCCATGCCCAAAGTGCATCACTGAAAAGTAATGGAAGACATCTCTATATTAGTAACAAAATCTTTACACTATAAGCATCCACAAGCCTCAGCACAAATAAGAACAAAACAAACAATCAAGCAAAAAAAAATATGTAAAACAAGCCAACAAAATGCCTCCCAAAACTCCCTACTCTCCCCATGCCAATCCAGGGGCACTAAGGGGCAATATTTGCATAAGACACCAGGATTACCCAAAAGGATAACAGAGGAGGTTATAAAACAGAATAAAGAGATATTAAAAAAAATTTTAAAAAAAGAGATATTCAGCAGGATCACAGAAGCTATAACTAAACAGATAATGGAAGTAATAACCAAAATGATCCATAAGACACTAATAAAAAAGCTATATGAGCTAAAGAAAATGATATAAAACATGAATAACCAGTTTAGCAGAGAATTAAGAGTCCATGAAAAGATTTCAGAGTCAAGAAACATTGAGTTAGGGACTTCTGGGAAGATGGTAGAGAGGTGAATTGCAGATAAAGAGCCTCTCTGAGATTTGGTGTCCAGACACTGGAATATAGCAATTTGAGGAAGAGAAGGAGGGAACTGGGTCCCTGGGACCTGGCAAGGATCTGAAGTGAGAATTGAAGCCCATGGGGGAAACAAAGGAACTTCAACAAAGAAGAAGGATGTGACAAGTGATACTTTCTTCCTGAGCACTGACTTCCTGCATGGGAGAGGCCACTGGAACCTACAGACACATGGTTACCACTGGTGACCCCAGAGGCCTCCACAGAGAAAGGCACTAGGGGGACGGAACAGTGAATGCAGTGGGCTGCAGAGGCTGGTGAGTTATTTGGGTTCAGATGTCCACCAGGAAAGTGTGACTGGCTGGTAGTCATCTTGGAGAAGAGCCAACTGAATTTGGAACTCAGGGCATCTGCAGGCTGGGTCCATTTAGTGCCTCCTAGTGTCAGGGTGAGATGGAACTGAGCTCACATTGGCAGGAGGTCAAGGAGCTGAGTTTGAGCCAGCAGGGAGCTGAGTTCAAGCCAGCAGGAGCCCCATAGAGTATTGTAGGTTGAACAAATCAGGTTCCAGCTTCACAGTCAGAAGCCAGCCTAAACTTCAGTGGAACTAAAGGTGCAGGCTTGCTGGGGTTATCCACTACCCAACCATAAAGCTACAGGTGGTTTACTGGGATTAATCAACATAAATCTGGACTTTGTCTGCCCACTTTGTCTACCAGTGAGAACAGAGATACATCTTGAAGTGGACATTTTAAAAAAATGTTTCTGGGTGGGGGCAAGTGCAAGGTCCTGAGTTTGATTCCTGGTACTCCAACCAACAAAAAAAAAATGTTTCTTTTTTGTGTTTGTTTTCTTTTCTCTTTTCTTGATTGTTCTTGTTTTTATATGAGTGTGAACACTGTTTATAGTTTTTTTGTTGTTGTCATTGTGGTTCTGTTCTTGTCCTTTGTCCTCTAGCCTGGCTTATAATCTCCTCCTCTTCCTTCTTCCTCTTTCTTCTTCTTCCTCTTCCTCTCGTTCTTCTTCTCCTCCTCTTCCTCCTTCTTCCCTCTCCCTCTTTTTCTCCTTCTTCTCCTTCTCCTTCTTCTTCTTCTATTTCTCTATTTTTTCTCTGAACTCCTTTTAAATTTTCTCCCTTGAGGGTAAAATTGCCATAGTGAGGTTATATTTCCTATATACAATTTTCTGGTTGGTTTGTTTTAGCTTTTGTTATATAACCACAAATATAGTTCATATGGTTAAAGGTGCCAAATTAATAGTTACCACAGTCTGTCACTTCTAGGCTGTGTTTGAAGCTATTGTTGTTGATGATTTTACCACTTTAGCCAAGATGACATAATTGTTCTAATCTTCTTGTATACTAAGACTGAGATTGCCTATGGGTCACACAAAATTTAGGCTAGTGCCAGTGGCAGGGTCAAACAGGCAGCAACTTCTCTTCCCCAATAAATTGAAGAGGTAGGATCTTGCAGACTAAAAACTCAAAAGTCAAGCCGGGCGTGGTGGCTCACGCCTGTAATCCCAGCACTCGGGAGGCTGAGACAGGCAGATTGTTGTGAGTTGAAGACCAGCCTGGGTTACAAAGTGAGCTCAAGGCCAGCCTGAACGGCATAGTGAGACACTATCTCAAAAACACAAGGGCCAGGGATTTAGCTCAGCCTCCTAAGCGCCTGCCTGGCAAGTGTAAGGTTGTGAGTTTGATCCCCAGTGCCGCAAAAAACAATAACAAAAACAAAAACAACCTCAAAAGTCATCTACACCTGAAAGACACCTCTGAGAAGCAGTCATTTCCTAAGGGTTCTAAATACTAACAATAAAGCTACTTGCCATAGGCAACTTAGGAGTATCAGGAATTAAACAAAAAAAAAAAAAAAGAAAGAAAGAAAGAAAGAAAATGAGAAGACATTTACACAAGATGCAACCCCAGCTCACCAATGGCAAACCTAGGAGGCAATGAGGTGGAACAATCTGAAAGCCACCTACCTGGACTCTCTGAAGTGGTAATGGCAGAAGTAACAAAGCAGATGAACGAGGCTCTAGAAAAATATCAAAACAGAAAGAATTTCTCAGATAACTACAGAGATGGTGACCATAATGAAAGACATGATACTGACTCTAGAGCAGATACAGATAAAAAAATACAGGACCTTAGGAAAATGATGGGAATCATGAATTCCCAATATAGGAAAAAATGGAATCCATGAAACAGATTTGAACAAATATCCAGATTAAAAATTCCATTGAAAGTATATGGGGCACTGAGTTCTGCACATAGTGTTTGAAATGTCTTTCAATTGGTGTTATTTTCTAAGTCACTGAGGTGAATCTTATTTTAACCTGTTTTACACTTGTATTTTAATCTCAGAAGAATGATTGGAAAGCAATCAATTTTCATTTTGTGGTACTGAATATATTTATAATTTAAAAGTTATTAAGAATTAAAGCATTGCTTGGCATTAAAAAAAGTATATAGAGCAGAATGAGTCAAGGTGAAGACAGAATCTCAGATCTAGAAGAGAGGATTGCAGTTACAATCATGAAAAGAAACATTTCATAAAAACAGTAAGGGACTATGACAAATCAATCCAACAGCTGCTAATGATGCAAAGAACAAAAATTTAAGATTGATCAGAGTCAATGAAAATACAGGAAATTATATATATATATATATATATATATATATATATATATATATATAAAGCCAGTTCACAGACATCATGGCAGAAAACTTACCAAGTAGAGAAAAAGAATTTGACAAAGGCATATAGAACTCCAATTAACTATGATCAAAAAAATCTACACCAAGGCATATTATAGTCAAGATTCCAGAAATTCAACACAAGAACAGAATATTAAAAGCTGTTAGAGAAAAGACACTAATCACCTATAAAGGAAAGCCTGTAAGAATCACAGCAGACTTCTCAACACAAACCCTTAAGTCAAGGAGAGCCTGGAGTAAAGTATTTCAAGCCCTAAAAGAAAACAACCTCCAACACAGATTGATGTACCTCACAAAACTATCCTTCAAAATTGATGGATCAATAAGATACTTTCATGAGAAAGAACACCTGAAGAAATTCATGACCACCAAATCTGCATACCATAATGTTCTGAAGGACATTCTAGAAAGAGATAGCAAGGATTACAACTCCACGAACCACAACAGGATGAATCCACCAGGTAAGGCAAGCAATTAAACAGAGGGGGAAAAAGAGAGCAAACAGAGGAAAATAACATGACAAGGAAAAGGCAATACATATCAAGTATAGCCAAAAGACACAGATTAGTAGAATGGATCAAGAAACAAAACTCAAGTACATACAGTATACAAGAAACACATTTAATTAAAGAAACAAATTTAAGGGCCAGGGATTTAGTTCAGTGGCATAAGTGCCTGCCTGGCAAGTGTGAGTTCTTGAGTTCAGTCCCCAGTGCTGCCAAAAAAAAAACCCCAAAAAACAAAACAAAAACAAAAACAAAAACAAAACAGAAAAAAAAAGAAAAAGAAAGAAATTTCCACATTAAAAATCAAAGGATCAAAAACAATAGTTCATGAAATAGGAACCCAGAGAAAAGTATATGCAACAGTATCCCTAATTTCAGTCAAAATAGATTTCAAGCCAAAATGCATCTGAAGAGAGAAAGAAGGACATTTCATCTTAGTAAAAGCAACAATTCAACAGGAAGGGACAGCAATTATAAACATACATATACTAACTACTGCTGTGCCCAACTTCATAAAACAAAGACTAATGGGCATGAAAAATCAGATAAACAGCAATATAACTTAAGGGGAATGTCAATATACCAGTCAGAAATGGACAATTGCACAAAACATCAATGAAGAATTGTAAGAGTTGAACCAAATCTTCGAACAAGTGAACTTAATAGATATATATATGTTCCATCCAACAATGGAATATATATTCTTTTTTTTTTCCTTTTGTCTTTTTTGAGACAGGGTCTCATGCAGTTCAGGCTGGACTTGGGTTCATTTTGTAGCCCAGGCTGGTCTTGAACTTGCAACGATCCTCCTGCCTCAGCCTCCTGAGTGCTGGGATTACATGAGTGTGCCACCACACCCAGGCCAGAATACATATTTTTTATCAGGAGTACATGGGATTTTCTTTCTTTCTTCCTTTTTTTTTTTTGTGGCACCAGGGATTGAATTCATGACCTTGTATTTGCCAGGCAGGCGCTTAGGCCACTGAGCTAGATCCCCAGCCCGACATAGGATTTTCTTAGAAATAGAGTATATACTAGTCTATAAAACATGCTTAAGTAAATGCAAAATAATTTAAATTATCCCATGCATATTATCAGAGCATAGTGCAATGAAATTAAAAATCAATGGCAAAAGAAACCACAGAAACTATGCAAATGTATGGAAATCAAACAATACCCTTGTCTTAGTTACTTTTCTCATTGCTGAGAGAAAATACCTGACACCCAAGGTGTTAAAAGAGGGAAGGTTTATTTAGCTCACAGTTTGTAGAGGTTTCAGTCTATAATCTGCTAGCTCCAAGGCAGGATAGCACATGGCAGAGGGGCAATAGTTCATGATGGCAGAAGACAACAAAAGCAACAAGAGCAAAAGGGGGAGACAAGCCTCTTTTTATCCCTTTTATTTTATCCTGGCTGCTAGGATTAGGGCAATGCAAATTCAATCAGTGTACGGATCCAGCAATCACTCACCCTTAATGCCAACATTTCACTGAATCAAAATGAATCAAAATACTCTATTTTCTGCCACCTCTGTAAAAGTACTATCTAAAACTGCATGAGGCTTTAAGCGAGTACATCTAGACACAAACTGTAACATTCTGCCCATGGCCCCCCAAAGACTCATGCACATCCCTTTATGTAAAAGTCATTTAGTCCATCTTCAAGAATTGCCAAATTCCTAATAGTTTCAGCATTGCTGAAAAGTCCAAGTCTCAAGTCTGTTCTGAGATTTAAGGCAAATTGTTAGCTACGAGGCCCTGTACAAATGAAAAGAATGTTAAACACTTCCAACATTCAGTGGCACAAAATAGACATTTCCATTCCAAAAGGTACAAACAGGGGGATACAAAGGAATGGGACTAAAGCAAGTCCAAAATCCAGCAGGGCAGACATTAAGTCCTATAGTTCCATGTGCAGCATCTGAGGCAATTTGTGACAAGATGTGAACTCCAAAGGGCTTTGGTGGCTCCACCAAATAGCACTTTTGCTGGCTGTAGCTCTTATGACTTTTTACTTGGGCCCACTCTGCTCCTTCCTTGCAGTTTTCTTCAATGATCCATATTCCTGGCTTCACACTTCTGGAGTCTCCAATGCACTGTTGGCTTCACACTCACAACTTCAGGGCACACTGCCTGGTCTCCCAGGCCTTTTTCTGAAATCTCAGTGGAAGCCTTCCTCACCCACAACTCTTGCATTTTGCATGCACTTTAAACCAGTGCCAGAAGGATGATACCAAGGTCTGCTGCCAGCAGGAGAAGTAGTCAGACTTTTTTCTCTCTTACTGGTAGGGATCAAGTGCTTAGATTGCTGAGTACTCTGAATCCAATCCTAAGGAACAAATTCTGCTGGCTGCTGCCAATCTGGAACATGGTGTGGCCACTTCCATTCAGGAACATGGTGCTCTGCAGCTTTCTTCTCAAAGCAAAGTCTTTCACTTCTACAATTCTGTGGCTGCAAAGGGTGGAGTCCTGCTGGGATCCTTGTGATGCTCTCAGGCCATGTTTTCTATTCTCCTGTTTCTTCTTAGCTATCAAGCTATTCTGTGCTCTATCTTTGCAGTTCATAGTGTTACTAGAGTTTCCTTTTTAGCCAAACTCACAATGTTTTAAATTATTCTTCTGGGTTCTTTGCTTTTGATTCTCAACATAAATCTGGCTAAAAGCCCCTAACAGTAGCCATGTCACTGCCTCAACATTTGACAACATTGAAATTTCTTCTACAAGATTAGTTAGTCTGCTACCCTTAATATCAGTCTCAAGCAAAGTCTCTGGATATGAGCAAAATGGAGACAAACTTTCTGCCAAACCATTACACACATTGTCTGGAGTTCAACAACCAGTGAAGAAACTTCTCAAACCTGGTGTTTACTGGCAAGATTACTATCAGCCTTCTGGTTTTCTGAGCTCTGATCGGAATCTCCCATATAGTACAGCCTAAGGTATTCCAGCTCTATTTTTTCTGCTGGCATCTTTGAACTTTTCCTAACTTCTCCTTTCAACAAGTTGGTTCCAGAGGCTCTTGAGCCATATAGCCAGGTAATGTCATAGCAACGACCCTACTTCTCTGGTACCAAATTCTGTTTTAGTTACTTTTCTTGTTGCTGAGACAAAATACCAACACCCAAAGTTAAAGGGGGAAAGGTTTATTTAGCTCACAGTTTGTAGAAGTTTCAGTTCATAATCAACTGACTCCAAGGAACAGTGGCACATGATAGATGGGCAACAGTTCATGGAGGTAGGATAGCAAAAACAACAAGTAAAAGAACAAGACAAGCCTCTTTCTGTCCCTTGTATTATATCCAGTCTATGGGGATTAGGAGGTCCCAATTCAATCAATGAACTGATCCAGCCATCACCCACCCTTAATTTCAGCACCCTTAATTCCAGAATTGCACTGCCAATCTAGATTCAGCAACACATTCTAGATTCAGTAACCTTTGAAAAGCCCTATTAAAAACTGCGTGAAGCTCTGGAGGAACATCTAAACACCAACTGTAACAACCCTCTTGAATAATCAACAGGCCACAGGTGAAATTAAGGAAGAAATATGATAGTTCCTACAATCAAATGATAACGCCAGTGGTACATACTAGAACCTATGGGACAGAATGAAAGCAGTCCTATGAGGGAAGTTTATAGTAGTGAATTCCCACATCAGAGAAATACAGCAAGCTCAAATAAATCAACTAATTATGCACCTCAAGGTCCTAGAAAAACAAGAACAATACAAATCTAAAGTGATTATGAGGAAGGATATTATAAAGAATAGAGCAGAAATTAATGAAATCTACACTAAAAAAATATAAAGAATCAATAAATCAAAGAGTTGGTTCTTTGCAAGGATAAATGAAATACACAAACCCTTAGCCAATCTTATCAAAATAAAGAAGACCCAAATCCATACCATTAGAAATGAAAAAGACAAAATCATAACAGATTCTGCCAAGATCTAGAAAATCATTAATAACCATAGTACTTTGATAACCTGTACTCTAATAAAATAGAAAATTCAGGAGAAATGAAGATTCCTGGATAAATATGAACTACCAAGAAGGTGTAAAAATCCTACATAATCCAATATCAGCCAATAAAATTGAAAAAGTAATTAAAAAAATAAAACTTGCCAACTAAGAAAAGCCCAGGTCCAAACAGATTCATGCTGAATTTTAACAGAACTTCCAGGGAGGATCTAATGCCAATACTCCTCAAATTCTTTAATGAAATTGAAAGGGAAGTAGTACTTCCAAATTCAGTACTGGAAGCAAGGGTTACCCTGATTCCAAAAGAGAAAAGGACCCAACCAAAGAAAGAGAACTACTAATGAATGCAGATACAAAAATCTCTAATAAAATACTATCAAACAGAATGCAGAAAATCATCAAAAAATTGTACATCATGGCCAAATAGGATTTGTTGCAGGGATGCAGGAATGGTTTAACATATACAAATCAATAAATGTAATACAGCACATAAACAGCAGCAAGAACAAAATCACACAATGATCTCAAAAGATGCAGAAAACATTTGACAAAATCCAACATCCATTCATGATTAAAACTCTGAAGAAAATAGTTATAGAAAGGCTTTATCTCAGTCTGATAAAAGCCAGTATAACAAACTAACACCCAATATCATAGTAAGTGGAGAGAAGCAGAAAGCTTTCCCTCTAAAATCAGGCACAAGACAAGACTGTTCACTATCACCACTCCTGTTCTGTATAGTTGTTAAAACACGAGCCAGAGCAATTGGATAAGAGAAAGAAATAAAAGGCATGTAAATAGGAAAGAAGTGAAATTATTGTCATTATTTGCAGATGACATGATCCTCTAATAGAAGTCCCCAAAAACTTCACCAAAAAATCTCCTAGAATAATCAAATTCGGTACCATAGCAGGACACAAAGTCAACATTCAAAAATCAATAATGTCCCGGTTCACCAATAATAACCTCACTCACAGAGAAATTAGGGAACTGGTACTTTTCACAGGAGCATTGAAAAGAAAAGAAAAGAAA
>RJWT010056260.1:0-10067 GCA_004365215.1 Cuniculus paca
GTTCACTGGGCTCTGAAGTCAAGATGACACCGCAGCGGAGGCAGCCTGAGACATGGGCTGCTGACACCCCCTTCCAGAGCAACAAACTGCCAACCCCGGAGACCAGACAGCCCTCTTCACTGGCAGAACTTACTGCCTTTGTTCCAGCTTCACGGGCTGTGGGCTTCGTGCCCTCCTCTTCCTGCACCCTCAAAGTCTGTGCAATAAACACGGGCTGTCCGGAGAAGTTGTCCTTGCTCCTAGAGAGTCTTTACCCCGAGAGAGAGTTCTGACTTTCCTGGAGCCCCCAAAATCGTACTACTGGTCTCTCATTTAAGCTGTTCATTGTCTGCTCATTTAAGGAGACTGGGGCTAGGCCAAGACCCGGATAAAAAATCTATGCGAGGTCTGGGGATGCAGCCCAGCCGTGAGTGCCTGCCTGGCAAACGCAAGGTCCTGAGTTCAATTCCTCATAACGTGCCCCCTCTACACCTCCCCTCCTCCAAAAAAAACTATGCCCACTTCAGCCTTCCTCTGTTTTACCTTTTCATCCCCTGGCTCAGGCACATGAGCAAACTTGCACAGTGATCGCTCACAGCCTCGGATGGTGTTAAAATGAAACTTGCAGTATCCGTGGGGGAGCATCAGCCCCAGTGGCTTTTGGAACATCTAGAAAATGAGAGAAAAAAAAATACCTTTCTGGGTTAACAGAAAACATGGTCCAGTGAGAAAGCATCTGAAACAGAAATTTATGTAATCTTTGTGGTGCTGGGACTCAAACGCAGGGCCTCAGACACACCAAGTCTGTGGCTCCACTGCTGAGTTATGCTTCCAACCCTGAGACAACAGAAATGCTTCAAAATAAACTGCTTGCTCATTCACTAAGAAGACAAAAAAACAAAAACCCACATTTACATTTTAAACAATTGAGTGATCTGACTTTTCTTAATCTTTCTTAGTGTAAAATATTCCAGCAAGGTTAATATGGTTTTACTTCATATGTTTTAGAACTTTACTTTTTGGTTCCTAGCAAACTTCAGAGGAAAGCACAGATTAAATATTCCATAGACTCCCCAGCCTGATGTGCACCACCTGGTTTTAAAAGCCTATATTATCCCTCTTTCCTTGGATCCTTTTGCCTCCACTGTCATAGAAAGTTAACAGGATTATAACCTGCACCATATTTCAGATGCGCTTATTAGAACCAAAATTCTCCTTGGCTTCTCTAACAGGAACAGGCAGACAACGGAGGGGAAGCGCATGTGACACTTCCTGTACAATGCTTCCATCACCAGCTCTCTCCTTCAGGACAGGGAACTGTTTATCTTGTATTTTCAGTTTTGGGTTCTCCCTCTTCTGCTAGCTAGCTAGCTATTTATTTATTTATTTAATTTTTGCGGCACCGGGGATTGAACTCACAACCTTGCGCTTGCCAGGCAGGCGCTTAGACCGCTGAGCTAGATCCCCAGCCCTAATAGTGTGCCACTGTATATATGTACCATATTCTTTTTTTTGCGGCACCGGGGACTGAACTCAAGACCTCGCACTTGTCAGGCAGGCGCTTAGGCCACTGAGCTGAATTCCTGGCCCCTCTCCCTCTTCCGCTTTTAACTTTTTATGTTGCGCATATCCTCTGGGTCACTGCTTCTTTTCTACGTTTTATCATTCATTCCTCACCCAAAATCAGTGTCTGGGACTGCTTAAAAAATGATGATAGAGAATAAAAACCAGAAGAGGCCCAATGAAAGGGTTATAATTTAGAAACATTTTCTTACCTCTGTATTTTTTTCCCTTTTAAATATTTCACAAGCTTCAGAATTCTGCAGCTTTAGGACAGAAGGTTTTCTGGGAAACCTGACATCTGGAAATGATTAGAATGGCATTTTACAGCAGCGTGTCACCCTCACTCCCATCAGAACAACCCACTACAGGGTGCTTTCAAGTTTCACTCTGGAATGTTCATGTTTCCTTCACAGACTGTACTGCCACATGTGTTACTGTATGACAGGACATCTTGATTACTGATAGGCATTTCTAGATCTGAATTTAAAATTTTCACTGTAAGCTTCAGAGAACTTTCTTAGAAAGCCTTACACTGTAGCACCGAGCACTGCATTCAAATCGCACACAGTAAGCCTTTCTAATGGAGGATACTACCAAACCCAGGTGCTATGGTCTGGACTGGGTCCCCCTCCCAAACTGAATAGTAACACCCTAACCTGCAGTGTGACTGTGTGTGGAGACTGGGCATTTACAGGCCAGGTCTTAAGGTCAAATGAAGTCATTTGTGTGACAGTCCTTGTGAGAACAGATGCCAAAGCGCTCTCTGTACTTGCACATGTCCAAGAAAGGATGGGTGAACTAAGCAGGAAGGGAGCCTTCTGCAAGCCAGAAACACAGCCCTCACCCAAAACTGAACCTGGCCAGAACCTTCATCTTGGACCTTTAGCCTTTACAACTGTGTGAAACCAATTTCTGTGGGTTAATTTACCTGGTTTACAATATGGTGTTAAGGCAGCCCAAGCTGGCTAATGTGCCAGCCATTATATTCCTTAATGGTGGTCTTTTTGAAAACTAGGGCATTTTAAGACATTCTTCTGTACAGATAAAGTATTTTCGTTTTAAATCATTTTATGTGTGATCTCAGGAGCTTCCAGATATAACAGGAACTACCTGAAGCTTTGCTGCGTGGTTTTGCAGTAATCTGCCCTGTGGAAACTGTATGGCCTTTTGAGAGAAAGCCCAGGACTACTGTGAACTTGCCATGGGGCAGAACGCCAGGCAGCAGTACGTCAGCACCCAGAGGAATAGAAGAGTCAAGCACGTGTGAGACACAGTGATTTAGTTTCTGAATTGATTCTTCAATGGCATTTATTTTGTTCACAGCATTATGAATCAAAGAAAACCTGACATAAACCTTAAAAGATAGACAAATTTACTCAATCAAAATATTTTAGATATTTGCTATTTACCTGTACTGCTATTATATACACAGATATTTCAGAAATTGCCCCATCAAAAATACTAAAGGTAAATCATTTTCACATATTCCATATTTGTGTTTCTCTTTGTACTTTCTTGTTTCTCATAGAAACATTTACAGTTTTATGTTACCCAAAGCCGACAGGACTGTGTTAAGAAGTGTTACCATTCATCCAGGGCTTCGGTAGGACGTCCTCTTGATGGCCACTCAGATTCAAAGGGGGCACTGCAAAGCGCAGAGGTTTGGGGCTCAGCGCTGCTGACTGACATGCACCAACCATGATCTCTCCATTTCTAGAATCTCTGCTGTGTAAGCAGAAAAACCAAAATCAGAATTTAAATTTGTTTTTAAAACACTAAAGTAATGAGAATCAAGAACAATGCAATCTAATACTATGTAGATTTTATGTACCATATGATTTGTCAATACTTTCAACAGAATATTCCTGCCTTAATACGAAACCAGTACTTGTTAAATGGTTGGGAGCAGGGACAAGAATGGGATGCTATGGTTAAAACTAGAGCAAAAACTAAGACAGGCTCTGATGCTGCCTGGCTGGCCTTGCACTCCTGGGCTCAAGCAATTCTTTCAGGTAACAGGACTACATGCAAGTTTTTTTAATCACCAGAAAAAGGTTTGAGGAGGTACCAGTCTGGTGTAATTCAGGCAAGGCCATCCAATTACTGACAGTGAAACGAAACGAATGACTTCTATTACTCTTCTTTTACCAATGGTTTTACTTCCATGGCTTCAGTTACCCAAAGTCAACTGTGGTCCAAAAGTATTAAATGGGGAACCCCAGCAATAACGTTTTAAATCACATGCTACTTTTAAGTAGAGTGATGAAATCTTGTCTCGTCCTGCCTGGGAGGTAACCATCCCTTCGTCATCAGAATCCATGCTACCCACTTTTAGGCATGTAGCAGCTACCTTCATGTTAGGCCAACTGTCTCAGTTTTTCACCACCCTTATGCAGGAGGCCATCACACATCACAAGGTCTACTTGTTTACCCCTCGTCTCTGTGTGGGGCCTGTATCACCTCGCCTCGTCACAAGAGGCCTACGTATAGGCCAGCAACTGCTCTCATGTACGCAGCTTATTGTAGTCGTTGTTAGGGTTGTTCTACTAGTGACAACTGTGGTTAAACTCATCCTGAACCTAATTTATAAATTAACCTCTATTATAGGTAAGTATGTATACGAAAATTCATACTACGTCTCAGGTTTGGTAACAGCTGTCTTTCATATATCCCTGGCAGCCCTGGATGTACCCTAGGGTAAAGGAGACTACTACATAACTGTATTTAAGTATTAATGTATACGATAAACCTATTACACATTCTTCTAGGGAGAGAAGGCACTGAAAATGTTACTGTTTCAAAATTGCCGATTTAAGCACATACAACTGTGTCCAAGTATGTGACATCCTATACAATCAATTTTATAAAAAATTAAACTGGAGGTTACTTATCTAGAAAAATAAGTTACTTAAGCCAGGAAGACTCATAGGGATGAATTTACTTTTTAAGAGACTTATCCAACACCCAGATACTGTAATTTTTTAACCTCAAAAACAATTATAGTAAGTTTTTGTAGTAGGCATTTCTGGTCCAGAGCAGTAAAAACAGTAAAAAGCAGGGCTTATACTTAGTTGAAGTTTAGTACTATTGCTGTAACTTTAAAATTTCACCCAAGATAACATTTCTCTTCTGAACTTGGGATATCACTGATGTATAGCCACTGTGCCCTGCTCCATAAAACAAAACAAAAGCAGTAATGTAAAACAACGAAGTAGGGATTACGGATTTTTACAGATGAAGAGAGTATGTAGAAAATCTTTTTTTGGATTGGATGATTGAGACCCAGGAAGATGTGGTGACCTGATCCATGTCACACCAGTGGTAACTATGATACAGTCAAATGATAAAACTTTTCTAATTATCACCTATCCATTTCCCTAACAGTTCTCAAACCTGAGCACAGGCCAGGATGGACTCCCACTGAACACAGATCAACAGGCCCCTCCCAGCATTTTGGACCTAATATCTACAAGTTCCTATGTGATGCTACTGCTCTAAGGACCGCACTTTGAAAACCACTACCTGAACATAAACGGACTTGCACGTGTTCATCCCCTGACCTGGCTGCAAGACAAGGGCAACAGGGTGAGGACACTCCTCAGCGACAGTCATTACCACTTTATACTGAACCAATCAGAAAAGTGCCATTTTTCAATCTTTTGTTTGAATCTGATGCTATTCACAAGATCAATCAGAAGATGCTCTTTTCAATCCTTCCCTTGCATGTACGGGGAGCCAAGCAAACTTTCTTATAGGATAGTTTACACATGGTGTGACACCAAGAGAATGTGTGACAGGATGACTGACCCGAGGCCTTACTGGCATCAGAGAAGCAGCTCAGGAGTTCTGATATAAAAGACCCCCTCCCTTACCCTCAGGAAGCCTACTCCCAAGGCTTCTGGGAGGCTGTTCACCAGCCGGCTCTCGCTCTGAGGAATGTACTTCTTTTCTACCTTCAACAAATGTACACTTCCACTGCCTTTTCGTCTTTACCAAGTCTTTGTCGGGACACCAAGAACCTAGAAAGAAGCCCCAAGGACTTTCCATTCAATACAGGTGTGCCTGTCTCAATGGCAAGGTAAGGGAAGAGGACAGATCAGGAGGTCCCTAAGGACTCTTCTGACTCGGAGTGTGGTAGTTTTGTATATTCTAGTGACTGTATTAACTCTTGGTACTAATTACTGCATCCATGCCAAATACCTGCAAAATTCAACATTCATTTAATTTTAGCCACTGCTACCTTCATAAAAGTCACAATGAATTCTTTCCTTTTATCACTACTCCTTACTTTTCCTCAAAAAAATAATAGTGGTGGCTCAGAAAACTTAGACAGCTGTAAAGTAGCCCCAAATAACTTTTGTATCTGAGGACATCTGACATATTAATTATACTCATGTACAGTTTGTGATATAGTAGCTCAAGCATACACAAGACAGAATGAAAAACACACCCCAAATAAATTAGATGAGTGACTACTGTGAAGGTAATTGGAAATAATGTTGCACACCTTTTGCAAACTTCATAGATATTTTCTTTGTCTTCTTTAACAGTCATCTTGTTAGAAACTCTACACTGTGAAGAGATTACAGTTAGAAACAAAAGTGAGTATCTCTGTATAATGTATTGAACTATAAGACTTAGCAGATTTTTAGACTGTATTAGATGTTAATTAAGCAATTAGATTATGGCCAACTGTGAAAACAATTCTACACTATGTAACTTAAAATGTCAAGTATTGACTTAGAAAATTTCCAATTGCTGAAGAGAAAAATTAATGTAAATTAATATTTTCCAGTTTTTGTAATCTTTTAACTGAATAAGCTACCATTTCATGTTACGGGCAGTTAAAATCTTGTTTTTCAGGAAAAAAAGTTTTGAGTTGTTTTTATTTTTAGGTGATATTTATGAACATAAAATACTTGTCTAATTATTTAAATGCATTTTAAACAGTTCTATTTAGAAGCAGCTTTTGGGCAACTGTATCTTTATAAGAAAGTTACACATGAGGAAGAATGGGAATGCCGCTTAGTGGCAGATCATGTGCTTAGCACGTGCGAGTCTTGGGTTCAATCCCTAGTGTTCAAGAATGTGCACACCCCACCCCAAACAAGAAAGAAGAACAGTTACACATGCTCAAATATTAAAACTTTTGAAAACAAGCTTCAAGAAAATGAACCCCCAGGTCACCAGTCACTCCATCAGTCAGAGATAATCACTTGTTATGCTACTAGTTTGTATCTTGTCAGTTACTTTAAAAGCCCACAGAAGGGCCAGGATGTAGCTCAGCGGTAGAGTGCTTACTTAGTATGCACGAGACTCTGGGTTCAATCCCCAGTGCCAAGATAAAAAAAAGGACACGCATATTTTCCAATAACGGTATCATATTGTATATTATTAGAATGCTTAGAAACCTATGAAAAAATTAACTGAGATACATGAAATATTAACAAGTGCAAAGGACCTGGGCTGTGGCTTGGTGGTAGAGCATGTTTAATGCGCAGGAGACTCTGAACTCCACCCCCTGTGCCCTCCTCCACACAGATCGGCATCAAACAGCAAGACTGACCATGCTCTCAGATAAAGGTAAAGATGTTATTTCTGTCCAAATCGATTTATACATTTAAGACACTATTTTACAGTGTGATTTTCAAGCACAATTAGAGTATATGAAAGAGAACCAAAATATTTTAAATTTATACATTTCAGTATCTTTTTTGTTGTTTTTTAATCTTTTTGAGACAAAGTTTTGCTATGCAGTTCAGGCTGGCCTTGAGCTCATTTGCAGCCCAGGCTGGTCTCGAACTTGCAGTGATCCTCCTGCCTCAGCCTCCTGAGTGATGGGGATTACAGGCATGCGCCACCATGCCTGGCTTTCAGTATCTTTTAAAACAAATCTTTTTTAGTATTTTTATCTTTCAGATAATTGACAATGTATTACTGGTGCATAAAGTGAGCAATAAAACACAAGAGAAGCAAAGAATAGTTATATATATAAAAATTGAGATACTGAAAATAGCACTTGGAATTTGTGAAAACATTAATAAATGGTGGAAGACCTAGCTATTTGGTTGAATGGAAAGTTAAGTGTGGTCCTAATTCATCATCAAAATATCTTTCAAATTCATTAAAGATATAGATGTAAAAAAATTCTGAATGTAGCACAAAATCTGAAAAGTTTAAAAAAGTATATATATACGTATATATATATATATATATATGTATATATATGTATATATATATATGTATTCTGGAGAGCAGAGATAGCCTAAAAATGACACTAATGGCAGTCATCTGCCATAACAGAAAAAGGTTACACTGTTTCTATATTTTCTCCCATAATAATTTTAGTTTGCTAAAATATTTAAACATGATAAATTACACTCAAAAAAGAAAATACAGAAAATTTTAATCCTGAAGTAGAGAAAGGTTTTTCTAAATATGACTCATAACTCAGATATTAGAAAATGGATATACTGGACTAAAAAAAAACCATAAAGGCTTTGTACAAGGTGAAAAGCTTCTAAACCAAGTCAAGACAAATGCAAAACAGGAGAAAGTATGACAACATAACATTTATGTTTGATACAGGAAGAGTTCCTACAAAGAAGACTGAAGTCCCAGAAGAAAAACAAAGGGCATAAACAGGAAGTTCACAGAAAAACAATGTAAGTGGCTTTTAAACATGGTAAAAGGTGCCTGACCTAGACCCTGAAGAGAATGGTCTATGAAAACAACGTCATTTGCAAAAAAATAAGCAGACAGACCCAAAAAAAAAAAAATAAAAAAGGTGGGTGACTACCTGGGAAGGAAACAGCAGTCTCATCAATGTTGTTGGAAACATATCCAAGCAATGTCTATGTAGGGCAATTTGATAATTCTACTTCTACAAATTAATCCAAAACTGCTTGCACATAGGAAAAATGCCTTATGCTCAAGAATGTATAGTGTAGCAATATTTGTTTATTGAGACAAGGTCTCACTTTGTAGTTCAGGCTGCCTTCAACTCCCTATGTGGCCCAGGCTAGCCTTGAACTCACAGCAATTCTCCTGCCTCATTCTCCAGAGCTGGGATTACAGGCATGAGCCACCATGCCCGGCTTTATTTTTTAAGAGTAGGAAAATTAATTGGGGAATAGGAATGGGGAAGAGGAACAGCTCCTGAGAGACAGGAGGGGTGCTGAATGGGTTGCCCAGCAAAATTTAAACAGGAAAACAAAACAAAAACAGGAATGAAATGTCCATCAACAGTTGGCCTTGTTATTTGATTTTACTATGTCTGAAAGTATCTGCAGCTATCTTGAAGACAACAAGAGGCTTTATGGCAACTATTGTTGATCCCATATTGTACTGAAGTCCTGCATCAATTATACCGATTTTTCATTGGTTTTATTCTGTTGTATTTTCCTTGGTTTTATCCTCTTTAAAAAAAATAAATAAACTAACCTGACTGATAGACATAAAATACTGTGTCAAAAATAATAAAATTAGTGAGAAAATACTTTCAAGAAGCATTTATAAACAAAATATTCACACATTTTCATAAATCAAGAAAATTGGAAGTGACTAAAAAAAATATGATGCCAAAATATAAATGAGCTGAAGTTAATACTCCTCAAAGTTGTAAATTCAATTACTAAACTTTTGATAAGCTACTGAAAAAAAAAAAGTTGGCCTTGTTAAAATACACCTGTTAAGCCGGGCATGGTGGCTCACGCCTGTAATCCCAGCACTCGGGAGGCTGAGACAGGCGGATCGTTGTGAGTTCGAGACCAGCCTGAGCTACAAAGTGAGCTCAAAGCCAGCCTGAACGGCATAGTGAGACCCTGTTTCAAAAACACCAGGGCCAGGGATCTAGCTCAGTGGTCTACGCACCTGCCTGGCAAGCGCAAGGTCATGAGTTCAATCCCCGGTGCCGCAAAAAAAAAAAAAAAAAAAAAAAATACATCTGTTAGGCAGAGGCTGGGGATCTGGAGAGGAGAGCACTGAAGAGAAAGCCCCTAACCCTAATTATAAACTTGATTCTAATCTGGCTGGTCCCTGAATTATACTTATTTAAGGAAGACTGCACAGCTCAGTTAAAAGTAATAGAACTAAACAAAGATTTCAACCATTTCCTACTGCAAGGGAGAAACCTGGAGGTTATATTCGCCAAGTTAAAACCTAAGCGTGCAACTACTGTATAGCTCAGCAATTATTGCCACTTATCCCACAGATACTAAAACATAGGTACACAAAGATCCTGTACATGAATGTCTATGGACAGAATTTTCTTTGTTGCCCCAAACAGGAAACAACCCAGATGTCCTTCAATGGATGCACTATGGTACACTCATGCCCTTGAGTAGTACTAAGCAGTAAAACAAGCTAGTTACACACACAACAACCTGGATGAATAACCCCTGGTTGAAGGGAAAAAAAAAATCAGAGGTGGTTACATACTGTGCGACCCTCTTTATATAACATTCTTGGAATGAAAGAATTAGAGAAAAGGAGACCAGATTAGTGGTTGCCAATGGATGAGAAGT
>RJWT010056261.1:0-10060 GCA_004365215.1 Cuniculus paca
TGTACTGTGGTCTGAATATTCATGTCCTCCCAAAAGTCACATGTTGAAACCTACTCATCAGTGTGATGGTATCCAGAGGTAGGACCTTTGGGGGGTGACTACAAATAAGGATAGAGGCTTAATGAGTGGAATTAATGACTTTGTGAAAGCAGCCCGCAAGAACAGCACTGCCCCCTCCACCATGTGAAGACACTGTAAAATATCATCTATAAGCCAGGAAATGAGCCCTCACTGGACAATTAATCTGCCAGTGCCTTGATCATGGACTTGGCAGCCTCTGGAACCCCAAGCGAAGCCGCCTAGTGTATGGTATTTTGTAATAGCGGCCAGAACCCACTAAGATACTGCTTTATCAAACGTTCCTTATCATAGTCTTAACCATAGTCATGTCAACATATTACTTTAAAACATTTTGAAAAGTGGACATCTTTGAGCAATATCCCTGTGGTGAATTGACAACTGGTGGTCAACTTAACAATCTGCCAAACTGAATCAGTGTGTTTTTGAGTGTGGATGACCCACCTGGCGATTCTTGTCAACATGAAAAGGAGAACTGGAGAGGAAGAAGTAGTGTTGTTGGTTCTCCTGGAGGAGCTTGTCATGCTGGCTTCCTGATATGAACTCAGCTGTTCTCATTGTCAGAGGAGCTCAGGACCTTATTGTCGCTGAGGATGGCTGTGGCACTTTTCAGGGTCGCTCTGATCCTTACCTTGAGCATCACTTCCTGGCTCCAGTGTAGAACTCTTAGTCTGCTGGCACAGATCCTTCATCCTGCCAGCACGGACTTTCTAGCTTCCACTGCTGACCTTTGGGCCTTCCCAGTGCAGATCCATGAAACAGACTTGCATGAGGTCTTCAGCTGGACTCATGCAGGACATTGTCACGGGACTCAGGCCCTCTGCTGGATTTTTTGGGGTCTTTAGTGTGTGGATAAATTTCCTGCACTTTTCGTGTTTGACTCTTTGGGTGACTATTATAAAATAATTCTGTAAATTATGTGTCCTGTATTGTTTTCCTTGCAAACCCTGACTACAACAATCCCTAAAGGCACGTTTCCATCTGAACTCTACATATAAGATGAAGGAAGGGAGGACATTGTTCTACTCCTGTAAGGAGGGCTTGGAAGAGAAAAAGAGGGAGCTAATGGGAAGGGAAAAACTGTGATGAGGTATGTGACCATACCCACACCTCTAAATGATTAGGAAACATTTTCAAATATAACTCATGGTGGTGCAAGCCTATGATCTCAGCACTCCAGAGACTGAGGCGCAAGGACTGCTGCAAGTTGGAGGCCAGCCTGGGCTACACAGTGAAACCTTGTCTCAAACAAACAAGTAAACAACCCTTATGAATACTCTGCCCAGAGTGCTCTAGAGGTGGGTAACTCCACATCAGTTTCCTTACATGCGGTGCCCCAGACAGTGAGGGGAGGAGGGGCATAAGAAAGGGAGCACTAGGAACTGGTCAAAATCTAGGAGAATCATGTGAGATTTCCGTAGTCTAGGGCTGGGATGTAGCTTGTGGCAGAGCGCTTGCCTGATATGGATGGGTGAGGCCTTAGGTTTGATCCCCATCACTTAAAATAAAATAAAATATAAAATAAAGCATAGGAAGGGACTCCATAGAAATTCTACCTGGAACCCTAGAGAGCTAGGAGGTCTCTGCTAACTTGTGGTATGTGTGTGCATGCATAGATATCAACATATCTCAAAATTCATGTGTAATTAGAAGCAGAGTAGGTAGTTAGCTAACTCACTTTTCCCACTCAGCCATGTCAAGTATATATAATAGCAGATATAATAAGCTGTGACCTATAAGATGCACTATAATTTTTTGTTTATTTTGCACTGCTGGGGATAGAACCCAGCATCTTGTGCTTGTGAGACAATTGCTCTTACATTGAGCTACATCCCCAGTTCTATGTGCTGTAATTGTACATGCCATGAAAAAAGAAAAAGTGTTGCAAATTAAACTGTGATATGTTATTTATTATGATACCTAGTTTCAATTTCTAGTTTGAATTCTAATTTTTTTGTTTGATTTTGCGGCACCGGGGATTGAACTCACCACCTTGCACTTGCTAGGTTTTTGTTTGATTTTGAAATAAGGCCTAGCTATGTAGTTCAGGCTGACCTCAAACTCACAACCATCCTCCTGCCTCAGCCTCCTGAGTGCTGGGATTACAGGCATGTGCCACCATACCAGACTACATTCTAATTTTAAATGTAAAAATAACCACTTCAGGATGTTGTGTAATAGTATGCAGTATTCTTTGTCTTGAATGCATAGCATTCTACTCTGTGATGTCTTTTTTTTTTTTTTTTTTGGTACTGGGACTCAAACTCAGGACTTTGTGCTTGCCAGGTAGGTGCTGTGCTAGTGAGCTATATCCCCAGCCCTCTGTGATGTATCATAATATAACTCTCAATAGGTGTCTACCTATGAAAGCAATGTATTATTTTGTATATTTGTTGTTGCTCATTTGGATTAATTTATTGGAATTAATTACTAGGAATATAGTTTATTGGTTAAAGGCTATAGATATTCAAAACTTTGATATATTTTACCAGAATCTCTTTAGAAATGCAAGATGTTGGGTTTTTTTCCCCACTACCTTGACAACATGGGTAAATCTTTTTTTTTTTTTTTTTTTTTGTATCAGGAATGGAACTCAGAACCTTGTGCTTGCCAGGCAGGCACTTATGCCACTGTTATGGTCAATACATTGTGTCAACTTGAGAAGTTTAGAAGTACAACTGAGAGACTCAGCAGGGAGCCAGGGTTCTTACTTTGTAAATATCTTCCTCATCCTGTGCAAAGGAGGGCAAGGAGAGTTTGTGAGTGCTACAACCTCCCTGGAGAGGGGAGTGACCTGTATACAATATAAGGGAGGAGAAGAGGCTTGTTTTCCCTTTTTTTGCTCTGGCTGCTGCCTTGAAGTGTTGCCCCAGTGCCATGCCACCCTGCCTCAGAGCCAGCTGATTATGGACTGAAATCTCCAGAAACCGTAAGCTAAATAAACCTTTCCTTGCTTCACTTTGGGTGTTGGGTGTTTTGTCCCAGCAACATGAGAAAAATAACCAAGACAGCCACTGAGCTATATCCCCAGCCTCAGGTAAAACATTTTTAATATGTAAATCTTTTCCATTATGGTAGTTGAAGATGCTACTTTATTACTTTTTATTTGCATTTCACGGAATAGCTGGTGAAGCTTAACATCTTTACAGGTATTTATTAGTCATTTATGTTTCTTTAATAGCGTGTTCATATTCCTCATAAAAGTTGCTTTTTAAAAATGGTACAAGACAGGCAATTAGAGCAGGCAAATTATTGATTTTTCAAATGGAAAGAAGCAGAGACATAGGAAAAAATAACACGATATAGTACAAATGAGTTTTATGTCTATTTTTGATTTCAAAACAGTGGCAAAATGAGCAGAATTGCCTGGAAGCGGCCCCAAAAGTGCATTCAAGATTACCTGGACCAGCTGGATGGAATGCAGCGCTTCCTGGAGAAGAACTGTACCCGCTCCACTGCTGCTAGATCAGATGGTTTCCTCCTCCTGCTCGCACACTCCACCTTCCCACAGGTCTCAGGGTCTCCACTGATGTCTCCTCCAAACACCTGGCACCCTGCACCCCGAAGGTCCTGTCCTCATGCAATCCGCGTGTTCCCCATTTGTTATGGTTTAGATCTAAATTGTCCCCTGACAGTCTCCTGTGCTCAGAGGTGGGGCTCTTGGGAGGTGATTGGGTCTGGAGCGCTGTACCTCAATGTGCTAATTCATGTATGTGCTGAACGGGCTGTTAGGAGATGGAGCCTGGCAGGAAGAGGTGGGTCGCTGGAGGCGGGGCCCACAGTGAAATCTTGTCTCCAGCTCCTCCCTTCTCTCTCTGCTTCCTGACTCTGGGTAGCTTTCCTCCGCTCTGCCTTTCTACCACGCCATTTTTGCCTTGGAGCCAACTGTGGATTGAACTCTATAACTGTGAGCTGAAATGAAAGTCTCCTCCCGTAAGGTGTTAAGTGTTGGATATTTGGTCCCAGCAATGAGAAGGTGGCTAAGATACCACTCAAGGATGCTTTCGGAATTTGCGCTATAACGAGGCGGAACAGAGATGGTCAGTGACCCTCCTGCAAAGCACAGACTTGTGCTGTGGATCCAGCAGAGCACCTGACCCCAGAAAAACTCCCTGGGCTATGATAGGACAAGGGCCCCCTGTTTCCTTTTTGCTTGTTGCCCCAACCTTGTAAGATTTCTTTGTCCCTAATGGAGACTAATCTGTAGCCCATACTGAGTGGCATGCTAGAATTTATCCTAAATTCTGGAACTCATGATTGAGCCCGAAGGCCCTGTGTACCATGAGAGAAACATACCGGGATTCACAGTCATCCCTCTGTCTGTTTCCAGTTAGCATTGGCCCAGAGACTAGGATGACCTTCTGAATAGAGAAGTCCCTGGAAGATATTTACACAGGCACTACATAAATGTTTCTATAAATTAAACTGAGGAGAATTTTAAATTCAGTTGAACCTGTATACCAACTGTCCCTTTGCCCAAATTAGAAGGTCTCCTTCAGAAAAAGTATTTTGAAATTTCAAATTACTTCTTATTGTGGTAAACAATAACAACAAGAAGAACAGAAAAAACAGAGGTACTGGGTATAGTACCATGCTCCTGTAGTCCCAGCTACTTGGGAGGCTGAGGCAGGAGTGATTCCATGAGTTCAGGGATAGCCTGGGCAACATAGTGAGATCCCATCTCAAAATAATAGTGATGATGATGATGAAGATGATGATGATAATAGTAGTAGTAGGCTGGGCGTGGTGGCAAATGCAGTAATCCTAGCACTCAGGAGGCTGAGGCAGGAGGATTTCTGTGAATTCAAGGCCAACCTGGGCTATATAGTGAGTTCAAAAGCAGCCTAACTACATAGAAAGACCCTGTCTTGAAAAAACCAAATAATAATAATAGTAATAGTACATAGGTGTGTTGCTTAGTGGTAGTGCAATGGCAAGAAGAAGCACCAAAATAACACCCAGGATTTGGAGGTAGATTTATTTACGTCGACAAGCACTGATCAGGAACATCCCCAAAATCAGACCCTGATCTCTGGTGGTCTAGGGCTTATATGGGATGAGCAAGCAAGAAGTACAGAGGCAGATTGGCTTGTCAGTTGGGGGTTGGGTCTTACAGCATGAATCATTGTGACCAGCTATGCATCACAGTGACCAGCTGTTTCTAAGAGACAGAAGCAACCAGAACTGGGACAGGAACTATTACCTGGGCTACTAAGAAACTGAAGTATGCTGGTTGTGGGGGTGAGACATTTTCTGCTACTGTAGAGTACTTGCCTGGCATGCTCAGTCCACAGCAACACATACACACACACACACACACACACACACACACACACACACACATTATGACATAAAATTTACCATTATTCTAGTTTTTCAAGTATACAGCTCCACTGAGCATGTTTGGCTTGCCTGTAATCCTAGCATTTAGGAGAACTGCTGCAAGTTTGAGGTCAGCCTGGGTTACACAATGAGTTCATGACTACCCTGGGCTATGTAGTAACATCCTGCCCCTCAAAACCAAAACAAAATAAAACATCAATGATGTTAAGTATATTCATATTGTTGCACAATGGTCTTGGTTACTTTTCTCTCATTGCTGAGACAAAAATACCTGATGTCTAAAATTAGGGAAAGAAAGGTTTACTTAGCTTACAGTTTTTGGAGGTTTCAGTCCATATTCAACTGACTCCAAGGCAGGGTGGCATGGCACAGGGGCAGCACAATGGCTGCAAATGACAAGAGCAAAAAGGGCAAAAGGTGAAAATCATGCCTTCTTCCCCCCTTATATTATATGTCAACTACTCATCCCTGGGTGGGTGCAGCATTCACACCACCAATCCCAGCACTGGACAATGGACCAATCACAAATGCCACCTCCATGACTGCATGAGGTTTTGGGGGGACATTTAAACACAAACCATAACAGCAACCAATTCCTGAAAGTTTTTCTTCCCAACAATGAGGTGACTAAGACTGAAATGCTTAGACAAGGCATGGTGGCACATGCCTATAATTCCAGCATGTGGGAGGCTCTGCTTCTCTGCCTCTTGCCCTCTCAATATATCCGTGCTAGGCTCTTTCCTTCTCTCATCTGGTTGGGAATCGTGTTGTCCTAGATCCTTACTATTCATTCATTTGAATTGGAATAGATGGCTACAAAAAAAGAATAAAATGCATCTAGATTGGAAACTACAACCATCTCTGTTTACAAACAGTATATTTCACACAGAAAAGCCTAAGTAATATACTAAAGGATGATGAGAATGAATGAGAATAAATGCTGAACTAATAACCGAGGTCAGCAGAGTTGTAGGACACAAGATCAATGCACAAAATGAATCATTTCTATACACTTAAAATGAACACTCTAAAAATGAAATTAAGAAAACAATTTCACTGGCAACTGCATCAAAAAGAAAAATACTTAGCAATAAATTCAATAAAAAGTTCAAAATGTATATTCTGAAAAGTGCAAAGCATTGTTGAAAGAAATTAAATAAGATCTAAATAGTGGGAAGAACAGCTCATATTTATTGCTAAGGTGTGATAGTCTCCAAATTGAACTGCTAATTCAATTGAATCCTTCCAGAACCCCAGCAAACTTCTCTGAGGAAATGGACAGGTGGTGCTGTGTTTAGGATGTGGTTCATTCCTCCAAAGTTTCCTGTGCTGGAGCCCAGGTGTCCATTTGATGGTGTTGAAAGGTGGCATCTTGAGGAAGGTAATTGGGTCCTGATGGTCCTGATGAAGGGCTCGCTGCTGGTCTCATAGGGTGGGTTAGGTCTCAGAGGAGTTTTCTGAGAGAGCAAGTTGTTGTAGATGGAGTGAGCCCAGCCCCTCGTTACCCTCTTGCTTCTTTTACTCACATACGTGCCCCTTCAGCATGCAGCTGGTTCTCTTTCTGTTATTTTGCCAGGTTTTGACAAAGCCACGTGGAAGCATCACGCTGTCTGGACTTCTTAGCCACCAGAATTGTGGGGAAGGGACTCACATGTAGCTAGAGACACATGGTTAGACCGAAGTGTGCTGGAACTGGCCAGGAGGTCTGATTTTTAGGAGAATGGTCTGGGGGTTGTGGGGTGGGTTTCTCTGCCTAGATTCCTAGTGGCGCTTTTTGTGGTTCTTGAGGGAAACGCACTCCCTCATCAGCCTCCCTTGTTGGGCAACAGTTTGGCCCTTGTTACACCAGCACTGGAGCACTGCTTAAGAACCTGGAGTAAACTGGGCCAAGCGTCAGTAAACTGAACCATAGGAATTCTAACAATTAACCTTGAGCTGGGGTGTTGCTCAGTGGCAGAGGACTCAGTCGGCATTCATAAGGCCCTGGGATCCATCCCCAGCATTTCTAAATCAATCAATCCATCCATCAATCAACCAATCACAATGCAAGTTAATCTTGTTGGGATGATTAAGGTTGCTTCTCTACTCCTCTATATTAGACTTCCAAAGGGAAAAGCTCAAACAGGGGAAGGAAGACCCTGAGTGACAAAGAAAAAGGTGTCAAGGGCACATTTGCTGGACTGTATGTTTTTTCTTATTTCTCCCTGGTTCGCTGTATTGTATTTTCATTTCCTGAAATGAATTTTGCTTTGTTAATGTTCAGAAAAGTCAAACCTACCCAGTGCTTTTCAAACACCCAGAATTTCACAACTGTCTCTCAGAAAAATGTTTAAATAAGGCTGTTGATCTGTGCTCTCGTTATTCTATAGAAATCCATGGTCTTGATTCACCCCCAGCTCCCAGCCACTCCCAGCAGTTTGAATTTGCTTTGCAAGTGTAATCTGGGAAGAAGTTGGCTGCTACTCTGGGCTGCTCCAAAGGGGCGAGTCACAGGCAGACGTCGTCTGCACTCAAGGCTGGAACATGGGTGCAACTGAGGAAAGGAGACTTGTCGAGTGCTGGGTTTACAAGGTCTCAGGTTGTGCAGCAGGAATTTGGGCCAAATGTGATCTGACGGCTCTTTAGTTCGGAGAGGATTTTGGGGGCCATGTGGCCTTTTCTGACAGTCACCAAGGTTTAGTCACCACTGGCCCTTTCAAGTTTATACTTTCTTTGAAGGAGGAATTAAAAAAAAGTATGTTTTCACAAAATGAGTTTTGTTTAAAATGTAAATAAGCATTACTATAAAAATTCAAATCATATAAATGTTATTAATACATTCCATAAATATTTATTTTCTGCCTACTGTATGGCAGGCACCATTCAAAGCACAGAGCCTGTGTCAATGACCAATACAAGTTCCTGTCTGCACGGAGCTTACGTGTTTTTGTTCCCCCTTGGTGCTGGTTCCCCCTGGCCTTGCACATGCTAGGCAGGCACTCTAGCACTAAGCTACATCTCCAGCCCTTTTTGTTTTATTTTGAGACAGAGTCTCACTAAATTGCCCAGGCTGGCCTCAAATTTGCAATCTTCCTGCCTCAGCCTCCAGTATAGCTAGAATTATAAGTGTGTGCCACCAAGCAAGTTTACACTTTATTTATTTATTTTCAACAATTCTCTTTTCCCCTTTTATTGGTACATTTTAGATATACATAATGATAACATTCATTATAGAGAATTTGTACCTGTGTATGATATGTCTAGCAAGTTTATGCTTTGATGGAGAAAGAAGCTAAAAAAAAGCATGGAAAGTAGTGATAAACAAAATGAAGAAAAATCCAAAAACAAAGTATAAAATTACAGAGAGAAAGTCAGGCATGGGGCACACTCCTGTCATCCCAGCACTTGGGAGGCTGAGAAGCAGCACAATTACTGTGAGTTAGAGGCTGGCCTAGGTATGTGGTGAGTCCAAGGCCAACCTGAACTACACAGAAAGACCCTGTTTCAAAAAACAAAAATAAAGAAAAAAATAATCACAAAGAGACCCAGGCTTAGTGGCACACACCTATAATCTCAGCACTTGGAACACTAAAACCAGGGAATCTCAAGTATGAGGTCAGCATAGGCTATACAGCAAGACCCTGCCCCACCCATCTCAGAGATAATCTTTTTGTTGTTGTTGTTGTTATTATTTAGTCTTTATTCATAATCATAAACTTAACTCTGCAATCCATCTAGACTTGGAGAGGAGTAAGGACAATAATGAAACCCAAAGACCTGCAGTGAGAGCACAAAGATCCTAGGATATGGCAAGCAGATTGGGTGGAGGGAGCTCTCCTGAGCTATGAAGCAATGGTTTGGTAGTGAAGATACACAAAAGTCAAATGCATTAGAATTGTCCACAGTCAGTAATGTGGTCTTCTTGCTGGCCTTGCCATTCCTGGCATCCATGATGTTTTTGCCCTCTTTTACCTTGCAAAAGACCACTTGCTTGCCATGCAACCATTCAGTCTGGCAGTGAAGATGAAAAACTTGGAATGGTTTTGTTTGGTCCAGTATTTGCCATGGACAGAATACCAGGACCTGTACACTCAGGACGAAGTTCTCATCATCAAATTTCTTCCCATAGATGGATTTGCTGCCCGTGCCACTATGGCATGTGACATCACCACCCTGGCATAAACATCCTGGAATAACTGTGAAAGCAGGAACCCTTATAACCAAATCCTTTCTCTGCAGTGCTCAGAGCACAAAAGTTTTCTGCTGTTTTGGGAACTGTGTCTGCAAACAGCTTGAAGAAGGCATGGCCCAAGGGCTTGCTGTTGGCTACAGTGCTGAACACTGTGGGGTTGACCAGGGTTAACAGTGGTAGCTGGCTGCCAAGAAACAGTGGCATCTACCAAGCCTCAGCAATAAACACAGTTATTAACATTTTGTTGACCATCCTTCTGGACACTTGCTTTTTGTCTATATACATATATACCAGGTATGATCAAGAAGAATGGTAAATATTGAAATTAAAAATTTATTACAGTAAAAGACACATCGTCATTAATTCCTTTCAAAATACTCCCCCTTGCTTCAAACACACTTATCTCATCATTCTTGCTGTTTGTAAAGCAGTTCTGGAAGTCCTCTTTCATTCCAGCAATTTCAGGCC
>RJWT010056262.1:0-10063 GCA_004365215.1 Cuniculus paca
CAATGTTGTCTGGAAGGCACATGGGAGTGGAACTCTGTCCCAACTTCTTTCGCTGGTTTGCCCACAATCTGGAGCTGCCGGATGACTGTTTGATTTTTCTAGCTAGTGCTGGCTATGGGTATCTGATGGTGGGCACCTGTGCCTCTGCCCTAAGCTAGGTACCAGCCCACAAGGGTCCCTGGCATTTGCACAGGAGTGTAACTGGCCAGGTTCTAGGGATCTAAGCTGGTTAGGAACCTATGCAGTGTTGTCTGGAATGCACAAGGTAGGGGAACTTGGTCCAAGCAACTTCCACATGTTCGCCCACAACCTGGAGCTGCTGGAAGAAGCCAGCAGCAGTCCTGGCCCCAGGCTTATCCTGCCCAACTCCAAAATGGCTCCTGTCCAATCACTCTCTCCCATGGGGGAATTGAGTCCCTTGCACTCACCACTAGCCAGTGCAGATCTCCGTGTCCACCACTCTCTTCCACTCCCACACCTCTCTGCAGAGGCCTCTGGGGTTGACAGCAACTGTGACTGCAACTGCAACCACGACAGTGATCATGCATCTCCAGGCTCAACAGCTCTTCTTGCAAGGTGAGTCTGGTTCTAGGCTAAGGCACTGCCAGCCACCACCTTCTTCATTTAAATTCTTCTTTTTATTCTCTCTGTGGGCTTCAATTCCTATTTTAGATTCTTCCTGGGTCCAGGGGGCTCATTTCCTTCCTTCTTGTCCTCTCCATGATGTTGTATTCCAGCATCTGAACTGTTTCTCTCAGACAGACTGTTTACTCTGCTGCTTACTGTTCCGTCATCTTTGATGTTCCCTCCCCAAAACCTTTTGCATGCTAGGCAATCACTGTAACACTGAGCTGTACCTCCTGCTCAAATCTGAGTTAATATTGACTCAAAAACATTAAACTTTCCCTACATGTAGACAATACTGCAGTTAAAATCTAGAACAGACTGAATTGATATATTTTGGTTACATAGATTCAGATGTTATGGTTGGTATGTGAAGAATCATTGTTCCTAAGTTTTCAGACAGAAAGAAGCAACTGTCACAGCCAGCCAATGACTGACAAACTGAAGACTTTGGGATAGAATGATACAGCTATTTGAGAATCTACTGTAGAGACATGATATATATATATATATATATATATATATATATATATATATATATTGGGCTTAGAGAGGTAACAAGCTGAGAGATTCTTTAAAACTAAGAATAATAGAACTTCGTTGTATTTTGTTCCTGGGGAAGGTTTAACCGAGCTTATACCTTTGTTTCACCTTGTAAGTGGGAGTCCTTCTTAACAGGGCAATTTGAGTTAAGAAGCATCCCTTAGGTAAGATGCTGACCTGACTCAACATTTTCACCACAGACATGGTATTTTTGTAAAGATATTTGGATGTTTCTAAGAAAGTTTATTTCTAACCTTCAGGCATTAAATTGAATCTTTGAATATTCCATGATATATTTGAAAATTTATGGCACATGGCAATGGTCATGATTACTGAAATATCAAGAGGAAGATAAACATCTTCCACTCACATTTTATTAGGATGCAGCAGATTGATATTTTTCTTTTGCCTATCATTCCTGTTTTAAATTTCTATTTATGGGCAATAAATAAAGCTCAGTGGCACAACACCTGCCTGGCAAGCATGAGGTCTTGATTTTGATGCCCAGTGCCAAAAAAAAAATTCTATCTATGGTAGGACTATTTACTGAGATAGTCCAAAAATGTAATACATTATGGAAACAATAATTAAATGTTCTCTCTGATTATATATATTAACACATACATATACAACTAGGTACACATATACAGGTACATATGTAACTAGGCTTATGAATATATGTAACTAATACATGTGAGTTAAAGGGCTTTATAATATATGAAACTGTTTTCTGCTTTCAACATAAAGTTAACTATGCCATTTGAGTTAATATTACCAGATGATAAAAATATAAAAAGTTGTGAAAAGAACTCAGAATGCTATTATGGAAGTTGAGCAAGATAAAAACTTGGTTTAAGCCATATTAACTTGAGAAACTTCTAATCTGACAGACTTAAATAAGCTTCATTTTTTGTCTCTACCTTGACATGGGAGTTTGGAAAATTAATATTATATTTCTGGGTCTTTTTCTGATTATTTAAAAAGTCATGGTGCTGTGATAAATGACCAACTTTTAATGGTTCTTTTGCTGTTAAACTGTTAGAATCTCATGAGTCACTGACTGACTAATAATATAACTGCCTTATGCATATTACTCATCAGTGTTTTGGGACTAGTTGTTTATATTGCATAAAAGTTTTCCAGTATTCTCAGGTTTTGCAAAAACTTAACAAAGTGTAATGTACACAAAGTCAATTAAAAATGCACGCTATAGAATGACTTCTTTTATATTTATTATTAGCTCTCCTTTCTTTTAAATTCTAGGTATTGCAAAATGCATTACAAAAGAGGAGCACAATTTAAAATAAGAGTTGGGTTGCCCGATCATTGTTACTTATTCAGTGAATAGGTGTCCGTCCTTTTTGTGGGGAAGAACTGCTTCTCAGAATGTAAATTTTGTTCCTCTGAGGAGGGAGAGTGGCAGAGCCCACCTCCAACAATAGAATCTCAAGTCGTCTGCTACAGTATCTATTTTGCCAGTCTCCCCTAAAGGCTGGCCAGAGCACATGGAGATCAATCTTGAGTCAGTAGCAGCAGCCTCAGAGGCAGGGCATACTCTGAGACTCAGGAACAGTGCCGTAGTAGAGGCTAGTGAGCCACGGAGGAATTGACTGAGACCCCACCTGTGCAAGTCAGGTCTCAACATTGGGCAACCTGATCATTGCTAAACTGGCTTCCTTGTGTTGATGATAGGTTTTACTGTATCGACTTTTTTTACTGAGGATTTCCGTTTCTTTAGTCATCCCAATGAGACTGAATTACCCAATATTGTGTCCATAAATTTATTTTGCTGCTTTAACGGAACCAGTGTTTGTATTGCTTGCAGTTAATACTCTGAATTAGTCAAAATGTATATGGTCACAGACATTGAGCAACAGTTTTCAACTGTATTTTGCAATTTTTTAGAATTTTTACAAGTTTTGGACCTGAATTGACAAAATAGATGGATTGCATAAGATACCTACCTGTTTTAAAATACAGATCTACTTAATATCCTCCATTACTCAGTACTTTCTTAATATTCAACCTTGATCTGGTTCACTAACTTCTCAAAACACTAGTTTGGAAAAAATAGTAAAATAGGGGCAAAATCCTTCTTACTTTAAAATATTGTTTTAAAATTAAATTTTAATTGTATATAGAAAATTAAGCAAAATACTAGACTCAAGATTCCATAAATGTTTTAATTCATATACTTTTGAGAAATTAGTTTGCAAGGTAAATTTGCTTCTGCTTCATCTTAGTAATATAATGTTTATAATATTATTTAATCTCTTGGTGAAACTCATTGTTTAACTATAAGTGTTTTTTAAAAATATCACTGGAATGTGTCACTGGATTATAACAATGGATTGTATCATAGACTCATATATGTGAAATAACCCAGGCAAACAGCATGGAGGAACCCTATCAGATGCTTTCTGGTTTGTAGAAGTATTTTTGGAACAGTGTATTTATTCCTTACAAAACTTAATCTTATAGGAAGAAGCCTGCAACTCAGAAGAGTCAGTGACTGTCTGGAGCTTCATTGCCAAAACAGGAAATCCTATGATGGAACCCAATTCTATATGACTCTAAAGCCTTTGCTTCTTGCTCTCCCCAATTCATGTGGGAGACACCTGCTAAGTACTGAATATATTTAATTTCTGGTTTGCCTAATTTTAAATACATGTGTTACTTTTAAAAGACAAAAACAATGATAAATTACAGCAAAAAGTGACTAGAGGTAGTGCAGTTGTTTTAGTTTTAATGTTTTGATTTTGATTTTGTTCTCTGTGTCCAAAGATTGCCAGGCAAGATTATCAGAGGCAATGTTAGGATCTAGGCAGTGACTTACCAAGGACTTTGGCTCACCTCTCCTTTCCATCACTTCTTTTCCAGTAGCGTCTCTGGCTTCTATTACTTTATCTGTGTAGTTGAGGCAAAACTAAAATTTACCAGGAATAAAGTATCAACTACCTCTAGATTGAAAGTGTAATTTATTAGTGGTCATTTCATTAGCAGAAACTAATGCACAGCTAGAATCTTCAATCATAGGAAAGTAGCATCTAATTCAGACAGACCTGGAAATATGAACAGCAACAAAAACTGAACACTAATAATAGTAAACAAACCCTCAGGCTAGGTCTCTGCAACCACCATGAAATTAGATTAAAATTCTATGTGTTATTTATTTTCTATAGTTTGTTAATGCAGCAGAAATACAGAGCCAAGACTAGACATTCTGGCTTCATTGTCCACAAGGCTTTAAGAAAAAGAGCATAAAATATCTACCTAATTCATGCCTTAAGCTTCAAGTATCTTCAAGTGTATACTCACGTGTATTTGTACAAAATGACAATTTTTCTTTCTAATTTATTCTTAAAGTGCATATTTGTTTTGTGTTTTCACTTATTTTAGGCCTTCCTGCAAAAAAACTGCTCTGCAATTGTGTTTTGCTTCTTATGACATATATAGCATTGTATTGTTTTCTTTTTTGCAGGATTTTGAAATATGGTGTGTGTTTATAATTAAAAAGGGATGAATTTAAAATATTTGATATTTTATTATCTATTTAATTACTTACCTAATATATCTGGGATTCACCTTTGATTTATCATTCCATAATCTATGCAAACCTAGAGTCCTGCTGCCTTCAGATCCTAAATTCTTTAGGAAATTATCTTAAATTTCTCTCCTAACAGCTTTATTACTGGTCCAAGTTCTTACCATGTTTTCTAATTACAACTTTCTGTTGGCCCTCACTATCCAGTCTTGGATTTCTCAAATACAGTGTTTACACAATCCCTGAACAGATCTATCTAAATGTTAATCTGACTGGGTCAAGCTTAAAACCCTTTACCTTTGAGACTAAAGTTCAATTTCATTAGCAGGACAGAGAAAAAGAAAAAAAGTGATGATAATTTAAACTTTGCCTATTAAAAGCTCACCTTATGCTACCCCTCATATATTTTATAATCAAGTGACTTAGAACCATTTCATCTCTGTAGTCAAACTATGCAACTTCTCACTCCCATGTCTTTGCTCATGTTATTTCCATTGCTGGTTGTTTTTATTCTATCTTTGGTCTAGTAAACCTTTGTCATCCTATGAAACTTAAGCTTTAGCATTACCTCTTTCAAGAAGAATTCCTGATCTATCCATCACTACTAGGCTGATCTGGTACTTTCATAATATTTTGTGAATATCTTTCTCCTTATCATTTCTTCAATAAAGAGAAAAACCACCAATTTGCATGTCAATTTTCCTAGAAAGTTCACTTAAAGTAGAAGGTATATGTTCATTATCTTTGATGTTTAGCACCTACTACAATGTCTGGCATAGTGCCTATGAGATGTTCAATAAATGCTTGATTAAATAAATATACTTAAGCCATAATCTGTCAGAATATTTATTTTCTGCTTAATTATAAATTCTTTACAGAAAATTTTCACACTTATCAACTAATTAGTATGAAATTAATGTGAAATATAATATGAAACTATCGCAGTCATAGAAGATTTAAGAACACAATACTTTTTTGGGTACTATCTATAAATGTTGATAGACTCCTTGAGAGCTAATCTTGCGATGAATGTCTCCAGATGTGATTTGGATGGACTTTTTATAGTGAGTTCCTTCAACTTTGGAAAATTTGTAAAACTGACTAATTTAAGCCAAGTTTAAATATTTCCCCTTCAAATTATCTGGCAAGGAAAATATGATCTTGCTTCCAGTGAAAGGTAAATAGAAAAGTAAAAGTGTGTTGTCAGCCCACCCACTCAGCCTCCTTCTGTCTCTTTTAGAAGCTTTCTTTCTCCCAATAAATATTTCCTACTCTTAAAAAAATTGTGTTTTGGATATTAATGGGGGGAAAAGATACTTTTTCAAACAGAATGAGTAAGAAACTGATAATTGTTTGCTTAAAAGAAAGAAAAAAAAATAAAATTCAAGAAACCATTCAAAAATCACAGACTTCATATCAAAGACATAATGGTCTGTTCTAATATAAATAGGCTCATTACAATGAAAAGAATAACCTTTTTCCTTTCTGAGTTCAAGTCTCTCCAGTAATGACTGAACTCTTATTCATTAGTTGACTAATGATGAAAGCTCACTTTTCAGGGGCCAAAGGCAGACCTTGGCAAATGTGAGGACTGTGCTCAGCATTATATTCTAAAGGAAGTAAAAATCAAAGCAAATTAGTCAAGCAGAAAGAGCTTTGAAAGAATAACATTATCTTTAGCAGTCCCAGGAGTAGCACATCTTTTTTGTGCTCATCTATTCAACAAATAATAAGGGAATCATATGTGAGCGGTCCTCAGGATGGGGGTGGGTGGGCAGGAATGATGAACAGTAAGAGAGCCTGTAATAGATACCAGGAATGGTTCTAACACTTCATATGAATTAACTTATTAATGATCCCACAATTCTCAGACACTACTCTCATCTGCATCTTCCTTATGTGGAAAATGAGACACAGAGAACATAAATAACTGGCCCAATTTTCACACAGCTTGTATTCTAATTGCAGTATCTGGGATGTGGGTAATCTGCTAGGAGAGAAAGGCATGACCCCTCTGTGTCTTGCATGAAAATAGAAACATTACAAATGGGACACAAATAATACTCATATTTGCCTTGGTCATCTCTGAAATGGAGAAAAGTGCTTGGTGTATATATGATAAACACATAGTAAATATTTGTCAAATGAATTAGTTAAATGAAGGCACCATTGTAAAACTTCAGGAAGAGAAAATAAAATAGGAAGACAAATAATATTTAATGATTGCTCATCACTGTTGAACCACTAGTTTGGTGTGGTAGTTAAAAGCAAGAATTCTGATGCAGAAGCAATTGGCTTTAAATCCTACTTCTAGTTGTATAGACTTGGTGATACTTTCTGTAAGCCTCACCATCCCCATCTGTACTAGTAATTGTTCAAAGTATTCATGTGAATAAATAAATAAAGAAGGCAAAATGTTTATTAAAATAGGAGTTTTAGTTATTATCGCTTCTAGCTAAGTTTAACTCATTTATGCCAAAGATTGAAATTTTTTGAATTTTTGCATGAAATTATGTGTGTTACTTAGCAAAATTCAAAGAACAATGATTTAAAGAGAACACATTCATTATGTTCCATTGTTAGAGGTGCTCCAAAAAGTGTCATTAGGTATTACAGGGTTACAAATCAGCACACTGGCTACTGTGCCCTAAATGTAAGAGAATCCAGTCATCTCTATCTCAGACACTTGATCCCATGTAATAAATCTTTTAAAAAGTAATGCAGAAATAGAGGGGAGGGGAAATACTTAGGGAAACTGTCAGGGTGAAGGAAAAAATAAGTATGAAGGTAGTGATAACCCAGACAAAATAAAGAGTATGGGATGAAAAATACCATAGATGAAGGGCAAAAATTACTTTGGGAGACAATAGATAGTAAGAATTACATTAAATGATTTCAGCTTAGCAGCTAATCATTTTAATTTCATTCCTATTTTAATTCATTCCAATCTGTTGATTCCTTAAGGAAAACCAAACCAAAGGAGGTAAGCAAGTAAATTTGAAAGTGCAATGCTTTTATTGTACAATTTTTGCTTTCGATATGTTAAATAGCTTTTGCATTTTCATTGTCCATTAGAATATCTTTTTCCTTAAAAAAAAAACCTGAATACTATGAGTTTTCCTTGACAATTGACACAGACCCTGTACTCCTAGCTCCACATGTTTGGCTTAAATTTATTAAAGCACAATAGTGGCCTAAAGCCACATTAGGGTATATCTATTAATGGCTGGTTCAGAAAACCAGACAGGCCTTGAAGTAGGACCCAGTGAATTGGAGTATGCCTGCAAGCTGACACAGTAATTGGAAGTCCTCAGCAGAGCAGCAAAGTAATCAACAGTCACTGAAAACGGACGGCACTTTAATTCTCAACGGTCCCTCTGGATCAGGGCTTCTGCATAATGGCACAACTGCACAGGGCAACCCACTTTACTGCCTTCAGTGCCAGTCTAACGACAGGCAAGACCAATCATAGTCCATTTGGCATCTCTTCCAATCCTTTATGTTTTATTTTAAAATGCTGCTTTTTGCAGGAATCTGTTGTTTTTGTCTGGGAGGAGTGGTACAATGGAGCCATTCTGGCCATCTATAATTCATTCTTAGAGCAAAAGCATTTAGGTCCCAAGCTCTTAGCAAATGCATTTTTTCTATACATAAAATAAAGTATTTTTGTATTCTACCTCCAAGCTAGGTTTATCTTATCCCTAAATCAGAATGAAGCAGATACATTAAATGATAATCATGTGCTCAGTTTCAAGATGTTAGAATCTCACTGCTGACCTTTCTATAGTAGCCTGTTTATGAAAACAAATCACTGGGAATGAAGTCAGCAAATTAGGCCTTTAGAAGAGAAGGAAAAAAGCTTTAGACTTAAGCAAGAGGCTATGTTAAAAGCAGCTGGCTGCATAAATATGTTTAGTCAGTAAGACAGTGAACTGGAAAACCAAATTAGGATCTTTAATATAAAACTCTAGACTTTAGTGGGAAATGCTTAAAGAGAAAACTCACTGAGCTGGTAGAGTGATTTGTTATAGAAGGCAATGCAATTGAACATAGTAAAGTTTTTTTGTAGTTTGAAAGTATATAGAAGAGAGTGATGAAACAGAATAAAATTTCCACATCTCTTAACTAAGGATACTTGGGAGACAGACTATTGGAGTAAATTTAAATGGAAAGAATGTCAGTTTTATGCTTCTTATCCAAAGTAGGGGAGAAAGGGACATGTCAATACAATATACACATTTAAATATAAAATATTGAAATGCTAAACTTATAATGTGAAGACCAAAGAATGAAAAAAAAAACTGTACATTCTCAAATACTTGCCTGAGAATTTTATAAAGTGAATATTTTTCTTGTTTGATTTTTCTTTTGTGTTTTTTGCCAAGGTGAGAACACAGACATTATTAAATTGGAAGCTGAAAATGAGTAAAAGTTTCTAAATGTTGAAGAGAAAGGAGAGTAAGTACTTTTTTTTTTTTCTTTTTTTTTGTGGCACCGGAGATTGAACTCATGACCTCGCGCTTGCCAGACAGGCACTTAGGCCGCTGAGCTAGATCCCTGGCCCTGTCCACCTTCTTTGAGCCACAAGATTGTCCTGCGCATCCCAAGTTCTGGGTTTTCTACTGCTGGGAGCTCTGAGGAGTCCTTGGAGGCACTGCAGTCCTCGGTGGCCACACTTAAGCATGAGCTTCTTTTTTTTTTTTGTGGCACCAAGGATCAAACTCACAACCTCGAGCTTGCCAGGCAGGTGCTTAGGCTGCTGTGCTAAATCCCCAGCCCTTGTGTTTTTTTTTTTTTTATTTTGAAGAGAATAAAACAAATGCAAAATAAATCAAAACAAAGCAAAGAATGTCATACCAGACTTCAAGACAAAACAAAAATAGACCAACAATGATTACCATGTTGCCTCTTGCTATTTTCAAAATAACTTCCCATGTCATAAGGAATAATAAGATCAAACACAACAGAACAGAATAAAACCAATCAATACAAAACAATGAAAGCAATACAGGACTTCAAAACAAGGCAGTTGAAATACTACAGTGGCTACTGTAATGTATCTTGTTATCTTCAAAGTAGCTGTTTATATCATCAAACATAATAAAAACAGACAAAACAAAATAGAGTAGTCAATCACAACAAAATAATGAACATGATACAAGACCTCATAACAAGATTAAAGGAAATCAATAATTGCTACCATAATGCCTCTTGCCACCTTCAAAATAACTGCTCATGCCCTCAGGTATAATACAGTCAAATAAAACAGAATAGAATAAAACCAATCAAAGGAAAACAATGAAAGCAATACAGGACTTCAAACAAGACTGCAGGAATACAACAGAGGCTATC
>RJWT010056263.1:0-10037 GCA_004365215.1 Cuniculus paca
CTTTTCCGTGTTTCAGTTGTATATCCAATCACCTTCCAAACCAATGATCCAAGGCTGGGCTCAACCTTCAATTTTTCCAGCTCAGCCTCCCAAAGTTCTGGGACTATAGGTATGTGTCATCATGCCCTGCAGCCCCAAAGTTTAAAAATATTTTTGTTCTGTGGTTGGTTGTGTCCACAGATGCAGAAACAACAGGTACAGAGGCAACTGTATAGAGTCTGTGAGGAAGCAAATTTTGCTTGACTAATGAGTATCCAGTTCTGAAATCTATGCCAAGACAGTTGCTACCCTAAAGTCCACAGAGCTGCAATTCAAGGTCCAGAAGATTAAAGAATTATAACTTTAAGTGATAACTGAGCCACTGCAGGGAAATTTTATCAAAGAACAGTGTTTGACTTAAACTCACCTGGCCCTGTCTAGAGGTCAACAATTTGCTAGTCTGAGGAATCACTTTCCACGCAAATACTTTAAACTGAATATAAAGGAAACAGGGAAAAATGTCACTTAGAATGACAATACCTAGTGGCAGTTACTGTTGACATTTCTGGCATATTTCATCCCATAGATAAATTCTATTAGTGCAGAACATAAGCTATTTGAAAGCTGAGCAAGTACTTGCCAAATATATACATAGAATCATTTAAAAACAAAATCACAATTTATGTTAGAGAAAAAAACAAGACATGGATGACAAGTATAAGACTATATTTCAACAAATGTAAGAATCTTTAATTTTCAAAATATCTGAAATGATAGACCAGTATGTCAGATTTTTCCTTTGGCTCAAGAATTATATATTAACAACTGTTCCTTGAGAAAATGAAAATCTCACCAAAATCAATACTGCGTTCCAATAAAAGATTCCCGTTTAGAACAAACGGTTCAAAATAATGAAAGAACATATGGAAGCGTGGATTCAAATTGAATTGATAGCTTTAATTACACCAAACTCTGTAGTATATTGATGTAAGGAGAGAAAAAAATTAAGTGCTTCAGGGGTAAGCTACAAAGAGATGAACGATTATGCAAAAAAGAATTTATAAGTTTATATGAAGATTTTTCTAGTGCTTTATATGAAGAATTTTTAAAAACTCTTCTTAAATTATACACTAGTTTTAGAATGAAAGGTGGTGTCAAATAATATCTTCTCCCATATGGCAATATGACACATGGTGATGTTGAGACTTCGCATGGTACCGCCTTTATGCAGGACCATGGCCCAGAAGCTGGGAGAACCCGGGAGAATCTGCTCTGTGGCCCAAATGGGACCACTACTTAAACAAGAGTGCATATTACTTCTCTTCTACCATTTGTTCATGATTGTGACATTGCTTTCTTCTTACATTTTTAAAAATGGACTTTCTAACATTGGTTAGTGAATTTCACCAGCCAAGCACTATCATAACAACTGAGAAGGATCGCCACTCTCAATCAACACTGATTCCACATTGTCACTGCAAGTCACTTTCAGCAGCAGTGAGGGCCAACCTGGGAATTCTTGCTATAAAAATAAAGCATTTTGCAACCTACTAACTATACTCGCAAATAAACTGCCATTTATATGTAAATTAGTAAATTAGTTTCTATGTAAATTAGTAACCCTAACTAGAACATCAATTAAATGTCGAACAGGATATAATTTCATGCTACGGTAATAATTAATGCTTTAGGCATTTTCCCTGGCAGCTCAGGCCGTATGCTGCATTTCACAGCTCTGAGGTGTTTGTGTCTTTAGGACTGAGCTTATTCCTGTGATGAATCGACTGTCATATGCATGGGTGTCATTGTGTATCAGGGACAGAGGCACAGTGGGCAGGTCCTCTGGAGTCTGACTAGCGAGGTCCTCCAGTGGCACCCGCAATACCAGCTGTGTGGTCTTGGAAGAGATTTGCTACTCAGAATCTCATTCTCCTCATCTGAAACAGCAACACCACCCTCCTCAAACTACAGATCAAACAGCTTCAGTAGCTTTAATTTTCTTCCCAGCACTTGCAAGCTTTTGCTGCCATTCATCTTATGCTCATATGTAGTTTGCTTTCCTGAACACCTATCCACTCCATTTTATTTGAAAACCTAGAAAAGAAGATTCACTGCCCAAGGCGAAGAATTGGATGGTACACGGGAAGTTGATTCATGCTTGTGCAAAGAATAAATTAGTTAATCTATGCAGTGAGGATAATATTCTTGCTACTTGCTAGGGTTGGCAGAGTATTAAGTCTGTTAATATGTGTTGATTTCCATTGCTGAGACAGGAGCTGACCTAAGCGAAGGAGGAGAGGTTTAGGTTCGTTTTGGCTCGTGCTTTTGAGTCCATGGTGGGCTGGCTCCAAGGCAGGAACATCATGGGAGAAGGGCACAGCAGGGAAAAGAATACATATCTCATGCTCACCTCACAGTGACTGGGAGCAGAGAGAGATAGGAGGAGAGGGCAGGAGGTGCTAACATGTAGGCTTTGCAGAGGATATTGTCTTGCACTTTTTTTTTCTAGTCTGTCATTCTAGGACCTTGCTTATATCCTCCCAGCGTTTTCCCGCCTCCCTTTTTCTGTGCCTGCCACTGCCTGTGAGGCCAGGTGGGGCTGGACTCCACACTTTGCTCTCCCTTCCTTGAACAAACCCCTTGTGTTTCCTGGAGCCCATCATACCAGAGTGCACTGTGGTGTGTGAAGACCTGCGGTGCCCTGAAGGCAGTGTAGAAATGCAAACACCAAGGGCTCTGTCCATTGCCAGAGTCGCATGTCAAGTGTGGCAAGACCTTCCGAAGAAGGTTTGGTGCTTTTCCAACTCGGTCCACTTCATCCGACTTCCTCTCCTTGACCTATTTCCCATTAGAATATAATTGTTCCTTCATTTTACAAATAACTATTGAGTATCCATCATGTTCAACAAGGTATAAGGTAGTTAACTCCTCAATCTCACAGAGATTGGTGAAAGGAGCTAAGAGACTATAGTTCCAATGTCTAGAAAGCCTCTCTGTCTTCTTCATCACTTAAAATCTAAGGCACACTTTTGAGAAGGCCAAACTGGATGCTAATCTTCATGTCTTCACCTTAACACTCATGCGCTGGGGATGTTTATAGTCAGAGCCCAGATATACAGATAGCTAGCTGGCTAGCTAGGTAGCTATGGAAATTCCACATGTTCTCAATGGCACATATATATCATATATTTATATAGTTAAAATATGCCTATTTACATATTTAATAAATATGTGTGCCTATATGTGCTGATATCCTTAGAATGTAAAGATACACTGTATGTAATTTATATATGTTAACTACTTTATTCATGTTCTTAGGATATGAAGGCATATAATTTGTATAAATATATAGCTTGTATGCTTAAATATGCCAAAATTATAATGATATAACGTGTAAGTTGGGTGTATATATGCATTCATATATATGTATACACACACACATTCACACACGTACACTCATGCAAGTGTCTTTCTAATTACCCTATAAACTATTTAAAACTCATTAGGTAGACTATAAATGGCTTTCTAAACAATAGAGAAGTTTTATTTTCTATATCAGGGGCAGAAAACACTCATCAGTTCTTTACTTTAGACAATTTAAGATTTTTCTGTTGAATTATACTTTTGGTCTGTCACCTTATTCCTAGGTGAATTGTCTCCGCTCTTTTTAAAAAATTCTGATGAATACAAAATCTGTATTCTCTTCACATTTTGAAAAGTGTTAGAAGAGGAAGAAAAGCTTTTATTTGAATAATTCATGGAAGAGGAACAAATTCTGACTCACAGAATTCAAAAAAAATCTACTAATGGTTTCGAATGGTTGACAGAAATTCAATAATCCAGCATTGAAAAGGATTATAGTTTTGTGTGTGTTCAGAATAAAACCCACTGTGTGTGGAAATCTCGATAAACAGCAGAGTCCCTAGAATACAAATTTTATTATTATACCTAATATTGTAAGATTATATAATATTACCTCATTTAGTTTCAGCTTTCAAAAAAAGTGCATTTGCATGCTTCTGTAGACTGGAGGCAAATAACTGAAATGGAAATTCTTATCTCCAGGAGATAGAATGTTAAGGAATTTAATTTTTTTCTTTATGGTATGTTTTAGATGTTATATACTGAATATTGCTTATGTAAAAATAAATAAATTTACTTCTGAAAAATGGAATTACTGATGTTCTCTCATACAATGAAAATGAATAATTTTTGATGATTTTATATGTTTGGAAAGGTAATATTAATGGATTGCTGAAAGTTTAATGTAATGTAATACTGAAAGGAATGAAGAAAAAGTTTTAAATTGACCATTATTCTCACCTCTCAGGAAAAAATTACTCCTTAGCCTAATAGTAAATTTTCCTTATCATTATATATAATACATATTATGTGTGATGTACTGCCCATACATATAAACTTATATAAATGTATACATGCATCACTTGTATCTACATACATGTATATTTTAGCATCTACTTTTTATTCAGCTGGTATAAATGAGCTCATGTTATACAATATCATATGTAAACATACTCAAACTGTAATCAGAGCTGTCTGGACTTTCCTTTTCTTAGTTTAAAGACAGGCTAAACAATAACCTTAAATTGCAGAATGTTTAGGTTGAGTGTATAGGTATTGTAAAGTGGAATATTGTATAAGACAACCAATAGAAAAGTCATCTCTCTAGGAGTTTCATGCTCTGTGGATAATTTAACACTCAGATTTGGAATGATCAGTACGTATACAAACCTCTTCTGTAGCCCCGATTTCAAAACAAGTAGCAACCAAAATGAATATTAAACTACATTGTTGTTCATAGAGTAATCTGACGTTCATTTTAGGTTTCAAATGTTATTCAAAAGATGTGAATTATATTTCATGGTGGACAAGCTGCTGATCGCCCCTGATGCATGTTGACCTTCCTCAGAGAGAATTAACCTAAGCTACTTAGCCCACACTAATCAGGCTGGCTTCACTAGCTGGGGTTTGATTCCTTCAGTGCTTCGCATGCATGTATCTAGCTTCAAGAGACCCTGACTGCCAGGAGCGCGGGTCCTGCTAATACTGTACCACTTTCGCAGCTCACAGGAAAAGTTGAAAGTGAAAGTATATAGGCAAGGGCACGCTTAGGACTTTCTAAACTGTGCTGACTCCCGTTAGTTTTTTTCAGTTCCTGTTTTTAAGGCTATCCTGACTGAAGTGCAGATGTATTTCCTTAGGACTAATATTGAATGCCTACACTAGACCTGCGCTTAGGACACATTATTTTACATAACAGATTACTCCTTGGCTTATGAGGGGCTTCCATTCCCACAGACACATGAGTTGAAATCATCCTAAATTGACGATGCGTTTAAGTGCTCCCAACCTACCGAACCTGTAGCCTAGCCTACCCTAACAGTGATCAGAGCGCTTGCATCACCTACAGTTGAGTTTATTGCAAAGCCTCTTTTCTCATGGTGTGATGAAGACACTTTGTCCAAAATGCATTGACCATGCAGCCCAGCCCACTTTAGAGTATTTATCAGGTGATCTTCGGCTTGCGGGAGCCAATCATGGAATACGGCTAGACCAGGAAAATCTCAAAATTCAAAGTATGGTTTCTATGCAGTACACTTCACTTTTACACCATTCTGTAAAGTTAACAATTCTAAGTAGAACAATCATAAGTTGGGGACCATCTGTGACCAAAACAATTCAACAGAGACAACACTATCTGTGCCACAGGAGGACTGAGGGAATTGAAGCTCATTATGCCTGGTACTTTCCCAACATCACATGAAAATAGGTGGTTTCTTCTCCAGCAGTAGGCACGTTTCTCTAGATTAGGTGCTGCTTCTGTTTTAAGTCCTCTTCCAAAATCATTTATAAAGAACACTGAGGGATTTTTTGTTTGTTTTCCCGTTAACTATGATCAGTTTTTAACTCATGAGACATTGGAGAATAACTTCTATTTTGATATGAATCACTATAGTAAAAAAGAGTTCAAATATGATTAAGAAGATTATATTTTTCCCAATATTCACTCAATTTTGTCAATTATCAGAAAAATCTGTCCTTATTTCAATATGGAATTCATGAATTGGTAAAGAATTAAACAAGAAATATAAAAAGTTAAACTGAAAATTATACTTTGGGAAAAATAGTATTAAAACATTTCTGCTTAGAAAAGCAAAATCAAGGCTTCAAAAATTTAAACAATACCACTTTAATTCATAAAAGAAAATTCATTTTCTAGTGCTTTACTATTTTAGGTTTTGCTATTGTATTAAGTTTACAGTGTAATTATGTTGGTTAAGAAAAATGACACAAAACTATCTTGCCTTTGCATAGATTTTTCCCTAATAGTATATTCAGTTTAAAGACAAGTATCAGCTTTATTTCAGCTATTACCCTTTGGGATTGCTTAAATCATTGTCACAGGGGCTGATTTGTGGCAGTGTGGTTTGTTCCTGACCCTCCTGGGTCATGGCATGCAAACAAAAGAGCAACATTCGTAGTGCAGACCTAAAGCAAGAGGCATAGTCAGCCAACTCAGAGCTGAGGAGACCAGAATCTCCCATCTGCCACCATTCGCTGTACACTGAGCAGCATGTGTGTTGGACTAAATGTCTTAGTCACATTCCTGTCTCTAGGACAGAATGTGACATCTACAGAGGTTTACTTTGGCTCACAGTTTCAAGGGGTTCAGTCCATGCATAATTCACCTGCTCCAGGGCAAAAGTAACATAGTGGAAGAGTGCAGTGTTGGAAAGCTGCTCAACTCATGTGTCTTGGTTACTTTTCACTCGTTGTTGAGGCAAAATACCTGACACCCAAAGTGAAGGAAGGAGAGGTTTATTTCTTACAGTTTTGGGGCTTTTAGTCCATACTCAACTGGTTCCAAGGCAGAGTGGTGTGGCTGAGGGGGCAGCCGTTCATGGCAGCTGCAAGCTACAAGAGTGAACCACGCATATGGGAAAAACACACCCCCATTCTGACCTTACATTGTATGTCGGTTCCACCCCTGGGCAGGTGCAGGACCTATTGCCAATCCCAGCACTAGACAAGAAGTCAATCACAAACACTAGATTCAGTCACTTCCATCACTACATGAGGTTTGTGGGGGGCCATCTATATACAAACCATAACACCATGGCATCCAGGAAGCAAAGATAGTGGGAGGAGCTGGGAACAAGAACACTTCTTGTGAGGTCATATCCCCACCTTCACCCAAACCCTCCTCCTAACATCACAGCCATGAACTCATCAATGGAAGGATCCATGGATGAGCACAGTGCCCCCATGATCCAGTCACTTCCTAGAAGCCCCACCTTTGGACACACAGACTTTTGGGGAACTTTTTACATTTAAACTATAATAGGCAGTAAGCTTGTTCAGGTAGATTCTATTCGATTGCCTCCCTCAGCCCCCATCCTAAATACTTCAAGTCCCACACTGGACCTCTTATCTTGTTCTCCTCCTGCTGCATCATGGTAACCAGTACCCAACTCTGAGCAGCATGCTGGAACAACCATGAGGCTTCAGGCTTGGTTGCCAGCCTGTGGTGCTACTGGAAGGAGGTAGGGCCTCATGAGCGGTCACTGGAGTGCTCCCCTGAAGGGCGTAGTGAGAGCCCCACCCCTTCCTCTCTCTCTCTTTTGGCTTCCTGGGTGCCCTGAAGTGAGCACCCTCCTCCACCACGAACCCCCTGCCATGATCCTCTGCCCCACCACAGGCCTCAGGCAACAGGGCAAAGGCACCAGGACCAAGCCCTTAGGCACTGAGTCAAAATGAACTCTGTCCTTTCCAGTTACCCCACGTATTTTACCACAGTGACAGAATGCTAACTAACAGACACAAAGTTTTTCCTGGGAAGTTAGACCACATAAGCACTTTTTTCAGTGTTGAGTTTTCCATTTGTTGATTTTGGTACCTTTCATTCACATGATAGGCTGTTGTTCAGAAAAGTGCTTGTCTTGAGTGGCAGTTTTTGTGTTTAATTGAGATTCTCTGTCAATTGATTCTTAATCATTTTCCTTACTCTCTCACTATGGCAAGGCCACAAAATGCATCAGGCCCCACTCTGCAGCCTAATCCAGGCCCAGTGGGCACGTTTATCTGGAGCTCTATTCTCAAGGCAAAGGTACATTTCCTCTCTCACAGCAGTAGGGATAACTGGGAAAATCCCAGTCACGTCTGTTGTTGTAGATGAGATATCAATTTATGACCATGACCTTTGTCTCAGAACCTCTCTACTGTTTGGATTTTGAGTTTGGGGATCTCTTCAGTTTTGGAAATAAATTAGTTTTAGAAAGTTATCTTACATTCAAAATTGTGTTTTCCAATTGTGATTTGGGCTCTGTTTTCTCTGCTCTGGTATCTTTTATCTCCAGATTAGCTTTGATTTTGAAAAATTCCTCAAAGGTTGTTATGATGAGATTATACCATTATCAATTTCTAATGCTCAAGTAAAGTCAGCAGTTTTAAATTTTTCTATTATTTTATTTATGTGTGGTAGAGGGGAATAGATACATGTGTTTAATCTTCACTATTGATCAATTCATTCCTCTATTTGAAATAAGTGTACATAGTTTATCCTGTAAAATACAGTTTATTTCTAGAAAAATAAGGTTATATATTACATATACTATAGGATTATATATTATTAATATTTTATATGCATATATAATAAAATCACCCAAAATCCACCAACTAGAAATAACTACTCTTGGTATTTTGGGTATACATATGACTAATGTATTCTCATTCAAGAGTATGTTTTCAATTTCTTCCACATAGCTCTGTATATGCATGTTTATTTTACTGAAACAGGAACCTATTAAACTGATAATTTTGTAACTTGATTATCTTTCAGTTGTATTATAAACTTGTTAAATATTCTGTGGTGGAATTTTTATTATTGATAACATCTTTTATCATACTGCATATTTTCATCTCTTCCATTATTGCTTAGATTGCTTCCAATTTTCGGAATTATAAACAGTGCTTCTGTGCACCTTCATAGAAATAAACCTTCCCATACGTTCATAATTATGTCCCCTGGGTAAAAAAAAAATGTAGCTCTTCCTAACCTACTATTACAGAAGAATGAGCAGAATATCTTAGATATTGCATGGGAGAATTACTAACCCCTCTTTGCTTTAAAGTATATTAAATAAAATCAGTTTTCTTGCTGCTTATTAATTCATGAAGAGGTTGAACTAATAGTATGTAGTCATTCACTTTTCTGTGCATATAAGGTGAAGAAGAGAGAGACAGAAACAGAGAGAGAAAGAGACTGCTTATCAAATTGCTTTAAATTCACAGAGAAATAAAAGTTGATTCTTATCTCTTTTAAAACTCTGAGAGAAATCTGGGAATCTTAGGTGTTTTGTGCTTTTAACTTCTCACCTTTCATAAAACAGAAACCAAACAAAGCAAAAAACAAAAACAAAGCCCACCATCACTGATGCCGTACCTCTCCTTAGGGGCAGCTGGCCTGTGGGCCGCCCTTGTGAGCATTCATCTCCTGTTGCCCTCTGTGGCTGCTTTGTCTGCGTTGTTTTGTTTTCCTGGTGGTGGAACCAGAGCCTAGGGCACCACGCATGCCAGGCGAGGCTCTGCAGCTGCCACCCCTGCCCTCATTCTGCTTCTCTGGCACCCTAACCCATGGTGATCGGTGCCACCCCTCATCTGGGCACAAGGAGACCCACGTTCTAGCTCCCTCTGGCTGCACCGTCTGGGCTCTTCTTCCTCTTATTCTTTCAGTGTCCCTCAGACCTGCACTTGAACCACCTAGGTTTTCTGCTTATGCAGTGCGGAGAAGGTGCATCAGGAGAACCACGGGCTATCTGAGTGAAGGAGCATTGAAAGACAATAGGATTTAGGCTAGTGTTATGTGAGTTGAGGGAACCTTCAAGAAAACATGAATTCACTGTAGTTCACTTCCTGTGTGAAAGCGGTATTTTATGCTTCTGTATAGTGATGGGGTATTAGTGACTCTACCTAGGAGCTAGTAAACTAATATTAAAATAATACTTTTGCTGTTAAACTAGTATTTCATAGAGATACTA
>RJWT010056264.1:0-10058 GCA_004365215.1 Cuniculus paca
TGAAGGTAACAATATGCAGTATTACAACCATTGTTAAATTCCTATCATCTTGTTTTATAAACCTCTACTGTTATTGGTTTGGGTTTGTTGTTGTTTGTTTGACTCTTTTGCTGTTTTTTTTTTCTTTTCTGTGTTTTTTTCTCTTAAATAAAAATAAATTTAAATCCTTCTAATAGGTATCTATTGGTGAAGTACTGTGTTTAAATTTCTGTTTCCCTAATAATATAGGGAAGTTGCATTTATTGGAATTAGAGACTTATCATTTTGTTGGTGATTTTTCTAGATAAAGAGTTCTTAATTTTAATAAACTTCAATTTTACATTTTTTTGTGTGTGTTTTGTTGAATTTTCTTTAAGAACTATTTTTTATGCCAAGGTCATGTATGTTTTGCTATATTAAAAATGTAGAATCTATAAAAAATTTCATCATAATTATATGTAATTAATTGGGAACCAAATTTTCATTTCCACCAATGAAAGACCGCCCTATAATTTTTCTTACTTACACTAAACTTGTTGAGTTATACCTCTTCTAAATTTAGATTTTATGTATTAAGCATTTCTCTTTTAAATTGTACATAGGGGAAATGTTTATATCTTTGAATTGGCAGATATTTACATTTCCTGTTTTTACCATAGCATATGCTTTCTTAGTTTACTAAATATCATTAAAATTTAATGTAGTTTTAACAAAATTTTTTTTCTTATTTTGTGAAAAACTACAAACATATTTATAATTTTAAGTGTAATTTGAGACCTTTTAAGAGTCTTATCCCCTTTTTTCACTTCTGAAGTTACATGTTATATTATTAGTATATTTTTAAAGTAAAAGTTCTCTGAGAGAATTGAATGACTGTCTTTATCGATGGTATTCTGCCATCTCTCTATAACATGTCTGGTATGGATGTGCATTTTATTCTGCTTTATATTTACTATTCTTGAATTAGAGGAATGTCATTCATCAACTTTGAGAAATCTGTTGTCTTTGTTATCTTATCAACTATTCCTGCTTTATCCTATCCGTTCTTTATTTTGAGAATCTGACAATATTTTTTAGGTAGCCTCATCCTATTTCATGTCTTTTGAACATCTTTTCCATTGTCTAGCTATCTTTTTACACTGAATGATTTTTTTCAAACTTATATCTTCAATAGTGTAAATAATCGGCTATTTTATTGTGTATTGAGCTTTTAATTTCTATGATTTTTTATCATGAGATATTTTATTAGGCTCTCTTACTCTTTGGTGATGATCCTATTTTGTTTCTTAATTCCAATAGCATCCTTTAACTGCTTGAATATTTTAAAGAAAACGTTTTTGTTTTATGTATATTTATTTTATGTATATTTATATATTATGTATATTTGTTTTATGTATATATATATATATTATATATATGTACATAATTTCTTTTTTGGGTTTATGCAATTTCCTATTTCAATGTCTATTTTTGAGCTTTGTTTCTCCTAATTGGTCTATGTTGATTTGTTTTTTTTTACATATTTTGCAACTGTAGTGAGTACTTTCTACAGCAACAATGTTAGTGAGTACTTTCTATAGCAACAATGTAAGTCTTGAGTTGAATAAAGTACTACTCCTCAGAGCGGATATCTAATCTGCTTTTGCCTGGTGACTGGTTGCTAACAGTCCTGGTAGACTCAATTCTTGGCTTAAAGTTTCCCTGAATTTTTATGTATTTTATATGTGAATCTCAAACCCTACGTTGTAAGCTAGTAATTATGAATGCATACCTCTCCCAAAAGGGGTAAATTTCCTTGATTCCTAAGCAATTTTGGCACTTGGAGCTCATGATCAGAATGTTTTTTCTGGTTCAATCTTTGACATATGGTGTCACCTTTCAAGAGCCTTAGTGTCTTGTAAAGTACGTATCAACTCCAACTTAGATTTCAATTTCAGATAAACTGTGGATATCAATTCTACCTTTCAGGTTTCTTACAGTTTCATTAACTCTACATAGCAACATAATCCTGATAATTCGATCAGCACCTTTTTCTTCAATTTTGTATTGCAAATATTTTTCTAACTTTGTTTAGTCATTGATATATGCATAAGAGAATATTGGATTTTTGTGTCTTTCCATGTTATGTGTTTCATATTGTAAGATTGTTCAAGATACTTAATCCACCTTATATTTAGGAAATAAGAATTCCATTCATTTAGAAAACTATCAAATATTTCTGTGGGAGGATATGAAATATGTAATAGCTAACAGTAATGTTTACTTTTGCTTAAATAAGAAGAATATACTGAAATGACATATAATTAGAAATAATCACAAAACCCAGACCAAAACAAATGAAATGATTTCAGGATTTAGAGTGGTGCCTTTTCTGTGTAGTAACTTTTATGTTTGATGTTAGAAGCATACATTTTACTTAGGCTAGGTATCTATAGGGCACTTTGCCAAGGTAATTTCATGACTCTTATAAAATTTCAGTTTGCTTAAACAGTAATGAAAACTTGTTTACTTTATATTCTTTGTTTTCCTCTTACAACTTCTTAGCGCTTACATGTTTTAGCTTCTAAAAACACCAATTCTCCCTCACATTTACATCTTTGTTTCTAAGGAAAAGCAAGTTATTTCGCTCATGTAAGCTTTACTGTAATAAATATTCAGTATTAACAGTCTAAACGAGGGAAGTAATCATAGGTTTTGTTTTTTTAATTAAAAAAAAAAGGTGATGCAAAATTTTGTGTTTATGTTGTTTTACCAAGCCATCTCTGGAAATGAAAATTCACCATGAAAATTAACAAGGAATATCTTTAATCAAGTCTTTATGACTCTCAAGCAAATGCTTTTCAATGTATATAGTTTTTTTGAATGAAATGACATTATCACTCATGCCTCCAGGAATTTGATTCCCATAGATGTACTAAAACTACTTTAATTCTTATTTTATTTTATTTTATTTTATTTGACTTTATTTTAAAGAGTAGGAAAATTTATTGAGAATAGGAATAGCTCTTGTGAGACAGGAGGGGTCCCAAATAGATGGCCCCATATTTATTTTATATAACACCCCAAAACAATTTTTTGTATTGATCACAGAATTTTCTAAACTTATATGCATAAAGTTCCTGGCACTTTGAGTTCCTGTTGAATTTCTTTCAGAACATTGAAAATTGCACCTCTTGAAGCCTTTATTTTAGAAAAAAGTTCTTTATAGGTATAGTATGGAGAACAGTTAGGGCACTCTGTCCCTGGAGGCTCTATTTTGGAACAAGAGGAGACCTTGCACCCTCTTAAACTCTATGGGGGCTTGAAGCAAGGGTGTAGAATGGGGTGCTGCATGCAAGGGTCATTTTCTAAATTTTCAGCCTTCTTTTTGGATGAATCTATGTCAGATGAATTGGGTTAGATGCTAGAATTTCTTCTTCATGGATTATTTTTGCCTCATGCACTGGAACTCACCTTTTGTGAAGTCCACTGGCAATCAGCAATTACACAAGCCCCTGTAGCAGAGTTTGATAAAGCTCTGGGAAAGTAAATAGGTCCACTTCACAATTTAACACACTTGTAAGAGTCCATAGGATCTTCTTCATCATTCTCATGTCAATGCAAAGATAATTTCTATGTGTACTTGACAGCTTTACCAAAGTTACAACTGTGCAACGATTTCTCTTTTTAGATCATACTCTCTGTTAATTAATACAGAGCTCTCTCTGTTCTTTTTTTAAGAGTGCACAGTTACCTATGCCTCAGGGGATTAATTTCAAGCTCATCTATAGCATATATATGACATATTAAAGCAGTGTGGTATAACTTCAGTGAATGTCTAGTCAGGTGGTAGGTTAGTTACTGATGATAAAGAATAGCCATAAAAATATATCTTATTTGGGAGTATACTTATTTTGTTTAGAATCTGCCCTTGCCAGTTGCTAGCTGTCAGAGGGAAATTATTTAATCAGTCATTATTTTGTCCTTATCTATAAAATTGAAATAATAATAATACCAAGTTATTTTTGTAATGACTAAATGAAAGACTGTATATGCAAAACACTTGGAGCATTAATCAGCACATTACTAAGCGCCAAAAAAATCTTTAGCTGTTATTATTATGACCCTTGAAGTCTGGCTTTTACATCCTTACAAGGCTTCATCAATTAATTCAAAGATTTACAATATGATACTTACTGTTAGATGTAAGTATATATTGTACAAAAACACATTCACACACACACACACACACACACATGCACATTCCCTGCTGAAATGGGTTCACTTTTGCCTAGGCAAGCATGTTTGTTTGAGCAGGATGGGGGCCGCCATCTTCTTTTTCACATTGCCTTGTTTGCTTAGCCAGCCTTGTGTTCCTCTTCCTGTAAAGACACTTGGATATCATGCTGCTGTCCATTTTGATGATCTCAAGTTTACTGATGGTCCATTTGATTTTATGAACAGTATTCACTAACCTTTAAAATTAGATTATAGAAGTCTGTTTTCACTGTTTCGATAGCTATTGTATTTAGCTCTCTATAATAGAACACATTTACTTATCACCACCTCAATTCTCGAAATTTCTAAAGGAAAACAACTTGTTATTATTCTAAAATTTTCTGTTTCTTTTCCTCTTCTGTATTTAAATTAAAACAATTTAATGAGATTTTGTAATACATAGCTGCTTTTAGTACATATTAGAAACTTATTCACTGGTATTGAGATTGTTTCTTTGTAACTTTTTTCTATTAGCACATTTCAAAGAACTAATGTACATCAAAACATTTACTTCCATACCCAGGAGATAAGCAAAAAGTTGGGAATATACTGCTCAATAAATATAATCTTAAAAGTGGCTCTTTCTCACCTTTTTGGCCTGCTCTAAACCTTTAGTCATTCCTTCTAATGTTAAGAAAATACCTGCATTAGGTTTCCACTTCCTAGTAAAAGCTGAGAGAAGAGCCACTTTATAGGTCTCCTTTGCAGCTGGGCAGAGACATAGAACCTGGTTCTACCAATCACATATATCCAGGCCGGACTCTGGAAAATGACAAGGAAGTGGCCGTGTGGAGTTTGTGGTTTGTGAATATGCAGGTAGAAGCATCCTGAGCTGGGGAATGAAGTGCCAAGTAACTTTCTTGTTTGAGCAAATGGGGTGGGGTTGTTGAGAGTGGTAAGAATGAATACACTGCAGAAGCCTAAGTCAGGGTTATCGCCGTTTAGGAACACCAAACCATGTTCTTTGGCTCTGGGAAGATTCTGTGACTTGTCTAATGGCCTTCACAGTCACTTTTGTGCTTAAACTATGCTTTATTGTTTAGAACTCATGAATTTTAATGATAATGCATAAAATAAATCCTATAAAGTCTTTTATTGTATTTCCTTTCCCCAAAGTTCAAATCCCATCTGTATTCCTGTTTTTAAAGACATAACAGTCTTTGTCCCATCTCATCAATATGTAGAGAAGTAAATGCAAGAGTTAGTAACCAAAATTCTAGATTGGCATGGATTGTTCTTAATATCTATCTTTGAGCCACATTATCAATGGCAAAAGCACTCTGGGAACACAATTAGGGCTGATTATTGTGGGGCATAATATCAGTTATGTCTCTGCTGCTATCCTTTAACGTCACTGGTATAAAATTTCCTCTGAAAATATGTAAACTTGTCTTTTTCGGAAGCCATGATGTCAAGAACCAAAAACAAAACACGAGGAAAATTCTGATAACTTTACAGAAAAAATTATCATTGTGTATATTCTGGATATTATAGATTTATAAATGTAATGCAAATTCATTTTATATTTGTCAGTAGACTTATTTTTTAATACAACAATAGATTATTAAAGAAGAAATATTAAGTATATTTCACTGAATTCCAGGGGAAAAATGGGCTGTAATTGAGACACTAGAGTGTGAAGTCACTATGAGTTCCAGATTCTAGTTAATTATAATGTTTTCCTAGTGTCAATTTTTATCATTTCTTAATCAAAGACATAACCTAATTATTTATTCAAAGATGATAGGCTACGATTTAAGCATAATCAAATTATAGTATTTCCAAATATTATTCAAACTTGGCTAGTAAAATAGATCATTATGGGAATCCACCCTATAAGGAAATTTGGTGGACTTGTACATATACTGAAGTTTTAGAGATCACCATAGAAATTCTTCCTATGATGGAATATGTGACACATTAAAGTTTCTCAAATTATGCTCATTCACAGCTAGATTGAATATATTTTGGAAGGCATAATAGATTAAAAAATATAAATTTCAACATAGTCTAGACTATTGATTGCCTATAAAAATAATGATAGTAGTTGGAGAAATAGTATCATATGCAATTTGCTGCAGAAATTTGTATGTATTCAAATAGTAAAGTATTTACAAATTTCCTCAAATATGTGGACAGTGATACATTATGTTTAAAAAAGATAATGAGTCCCTAATGGAAAGCATAATAAACAAACTATAAGTGGATGTTGATGTCTTCTTTTTTTTCCCTTTTGTTTATTCCCATGCAGATATGTCATGTTTGAAGCACAATTTAGATTAATTGGTTGATGAAAAAAATATTGATTGGGAACTTGGAAAAATCTACTTGAAATTGATTGAAAGTTAGATAATGTAAACTAAACCTCCAAAGTTCTGGAAAAATATGAACCTCTAGAGGTTGAAATGGCATAAGGAAATGTTTATGAGGGCTTTTCCAGTATGTTTTACGGTCTTCATAAGAGTAGCATCTACTGTAAGTTTAAGAAAGACAATGGAATGTTGATCAGAATAATTGTGATTACATATGTTGCCTTGGGTTTGCTGAATTTTTCATTGCATCAGATATAAATGGGAACCTAATAGCTAACATTTTTAAGTCACGGAAAAGCAAATGAGAAAAAATTGGAAATTATCTGAACTCATGAACAGTTTATAAAGCTACACGAGTGAGTAGCACATGGCTGCATTAGTAAGAAGTCTGAAGTTTATTTGAGGTATCCAGGGACCTGGTGTGCACTTTTCTGAGGGGTTTAGTTATTTGGCTTGAAAGGCTTGTCATTTCAAGATTGAGACAGATTTAAAGTTTCTCAAAGCATGACCTTTTTTTTTTTAATTATTCTTGATCAACTCAGGTTAAAATTGAAAGCATAAAAGAAGACTTGAGAACAATTTCAAAGCTTTTACTTAAAAATACCTCTTTTAAACTGCTGTGCAGAACATTCTGCTAACGTATTTTCACTTTTGTGTTTATAGTAAAGTTTTAGGAATTCGAAATCTCCCTAGCTTTGGGTATAGCTCATGAAAGTATAGCATATCAGCAGTACACTGAAATTATTACTAATGAGGAGCCAATCCAAAAATTAAGTTAACTTTGAACAGCATTTTAAAATAAAATTTCAATGTTAGTATGTCTGAAAAATTAATATGTATTGGTTTAACATTTTCTTTAATAGATGAATACAATTTATGACCACAGAGGCACTTAGCTGTGTAGATTTTGTTTGCCTTAAATCTATATAAACTTGAAATACAGTCTTCTTGAAAAATGAGGTAACTAAAAACTAAATGAGAATTCCTATTTGCCACCTTGGTGGTGACATGAAGAATTACAGCCTTTAGCTCAGGGCAACTAAGCTCTTAATAATGAGAGAACGGTGTTTCATCTTCACATACAGTATACCCAAAATCACAGCGAACAAAAATAGCTGCGAAGGCATCTTCAAAAAATATTCATGACAGTGAGAAAAATATTGATTTTTAATGCCTTTTAAAGTGTTCATTTCAATCCAACTATTATTTTCCAAAAGAAACTGAATGGACTGTAAAGTGTTGCATTGTTCTATTTCACATTTAACAATTATTTTCAAGGTAAAAGTGTAAAACAAGAACTTGTAATCGATCTGTTTCTGTTTCATAGGAAGGAAGATAGATACATATATACATACATACATACATACATACATACATAGTCATTCTTCTACTTTTTGTATGTTCTTATACTATCTTAGAAACAAATACTGTATAGGAGAAAAATAAGCTTTATGAGAATAAAATGAGCTTAATTTAAGTTAATTTCTTATTTGAAGCAGAATATCAAAATGAATAATGTTTACTTGAAATATGCAGAGGGAAAATTATTGTTGATGAGAGTATCACACTGCTCTCAGCCCTCATGCTGTAGAAGACATGAGTCTCTAGATGTAGTACCAGTTATTATGAGTTCTATGATACTAACAATCTACCTTTACATACAATTGGGTTTAGTTATTTGCTACAACTTTCTGCATAAATTGGGCAATTACTATGTTGTGAATATCTGAAATTGTCATCTTTTTGCGATTGGTATCATTGATTTAAATGGACTCTCAATTTAAGGTAAGGAAAAATGATTAATTCAAAACTTTATGGGACTTCTCTTATGTATCACTTCAAATTGTCTTATTCTCAATTTCATCTACAGCAGTAGTGATTTATTACATGTAAGTTTCAATCAGATTCGAATAGGTTAAAAAAATCATACTTTTTGGTTACTGTCCTTTGGCTTGTTTGAAGCTGTCTCAAATAAATATATAAACAATAAATACATAAACAAACAAATAAATATATAAATATATATAATTCAAAGAGTTTGTATTCCATGTTTTGTGGCAATAAATATATAAACAGACAAACAAATACACAATTGTCATTTTTTGGCATTTGCCTTAATCTAACATGGAATTATGAGCATGCTGATATCCATGAAAGAATTTTGATCAGTGGAAGGCAGAAACATTGAAAATGCTCCCTCTTTTTGTCTCCCATATAGCTTGTTCAGAGATGTATTTCATAATAATTTTCAAAATATCTCACTAAGAGAACCTGTAAGTGGAGTGTAGCAGTGATGAGAAAATGATACATTCTTAATTAGCTTTTCTTTCTCCATATTCCTTTCACTCCCTTTCTCCTGCTACCTGATATTTCATTATGAAGTCACCTGCATGAGAGCTTTTAATCATCTTTGCTTTTTGAGACCCCAGGCTAAAACAAGTTGATTCCGTATTGGCAATGGTTGTTAACATTGATGGTCTTGTACAAATAATAAATTATTGAGGCAATAACAAATTCTAGAAATCACTATAGCAAATGCTAACACTGAAATAGAGTCTTTGATGACTGATTTTCCTTCTCAGTTCCCTTCATGTCTACATGAACTGGGCAAAAGGAACAAAAATCCTCTGCCACAACTGATCTGGATAAAAGTGTGAAAGGCAGACATCTTCCCGAACCTGAACTTAGCTTAAGTTTTTCAGAATTTTCAGTGGTGAAAATAACTCCTGGTTTGCACATATCACTGTTAGAAAGACTAAATGATAATTCTAAATATAACACAGCCAGGCATGGAGGAATACACCTGTCATCCTGGCACTCAAGGAGGCTGAGGAAGGAGTATTACCAAGAGTTCAAGATCAGCCTGGGCTACATAGTGAATTCAAGATCAGCCTGAACTACATAGCAAGACCTTGTCTCGAAAACAAACAAACAGAAAAAGAATGATTTAAAAATTATAAAATATCTCCCAATGAGCTTTTAAAAGACTGGACAATTTATTTTATATTTCGGTTTCTTTTTTCTAATATTTATTTCTCTACTGTGGTTTATATTTTTTATTATGCTTGCTTTTATGTGCATTATTTTATCTTCAGGTATTTTTACATAGTCAAATTTTTAATATATATTAGTATAATTTTAAATTGATGAAAATATCTAAAGAAAATATCAAAAGAAAAATGTGGAATACAAACTCTTTGTATTATATGTTAAAGGAAATTCAAATTTTGAAAGAAAATATTTCTAAATGAAAGTTTAATTTTGTTGTTTAAAAGGGATAAAATGACATTTGTAAAGTAAATAATCGTTTCTTTCAATGTTGTTAGAATTATGACTCGATTTTGATAGAATTATGACTCGATTTTAAGGATATACTTACTTGATAGAAGTTTGCAAAGCATTAGAAAAAAAGGATAAAAATATTGCATATAATTATGTGAAATGCAATTTTATAAGAAAAGTAATTTGATTTTCCTATAAATAAGAGTAATCATTATTGAAGCTAAAAAA
>RJWT010056265.1:0-10047 GCA_004365215.1 Cuniculus paca
AAAAAAAAAAAAAAAAAAAAGATTTTAACAACATGTATAGTTGATATGTAATAGCACTATTTTCTCATATTCATTCAAATGGGTTACAGATCTACATCTAAACCACATGATTTTTCTGTTTACTCTTCTTTTTGTTTAAATTACAGTGGGACCAATTCCCTAAACAATCTTTGAGTGCATCTGAGACATTATTTCTATTTTTAAATAATACTAAGTTGGGCTGGGGATTTAGCTAGCGGTATAAGTGCCTGCCTGGCAAATGTGAGGCCATGAGTTCAATCCCTGGTACCAAAAATTAATAATAATAATAATAAGTTAAAGAACAATGATTAATATCTATACATGTATTAATGTATTTTATAATATATATCCATATGCATTTTGTAGTATATATTCATATGTATTTTATTCTTGGCATTTCTTCTACATTGAACCTTTTTCAAACTATTATTAGAAGTACTGTGGAATCCAAACAAATCCAAACAAAAACACTTCTTTCTGTGACTATGCATGATACATGCTTGTCTTCATATTATTTATATTTACTGGTAGACCAGAAAACTGGCTAATGATTGACAATGCTGCCCAATTTTCTCTGTACCTATAGGATATAGATAATTCCTTTAAAATTACCAAAAACATAATTAATCTTGCATGAGCTGTAAACCTTTTCTCTTTAACCTGATAACACTAGGACAGGAGGAAACCCACAATTTTCATGAGAAAGGAGCCCAAGCATGAAGGATGTGCATGAAAATTTTCAAAATAACAATAAAACTACTTTTTTGTGTGCCATAAAACAGAACAGAAATCATACCCTGTCACTCTCTGAGGTATTTCTGAAGTACTACATGACAGGCTTTTTAAGTACCAAGTTGATCATAAAAATTACAGATCAAGTTAAGAAGCATTGTATGTGTTTGTCTTTTTAAATTGTTTCCTTTATCAACTTGACACATAAAAGCCTATGGTGCTTAAATTGATGTTTACTTGAACTGCTGCTGAGCAATCCTTCTTTCCCCCTCTAGGGAATCAGCAACATCTTTTAAAGCTTCTTGAGAAGCTAATATGCCCTCTCCAGTTTAAATCATGATCCTTGACTTTAGCCATGCTCTCAGTAAAGGTTTCTTTAAATGCTAAAATCATGATATTTATACAACATAAAAATAGACGTGTGTTAAAGATTTTGTTTCACCTATCAAAATGAGTGAAACAGCTAGATATTGCAATCGGTCTTGAGAATTTAAAAAACTATACCTAACATTAGAAATTAAGAATGCTGATCTAAATTTACATATATTGTTAATGCAAAACTGGTCTATATCCACAGGGAATAATCAATTGCTTTCCTCTAGATAGAGTGTATTTGCATGTCCATAAACAAAATGGCTTGCAATATTATCAGGTTTTCACAACTTAATAGAATGAAAAATATCCTAGCGAAAATGGCTGGCAAATATAGCTAGAAGGCGGCTAAATGGCAATATTTTCTGTCCATTTCAAATTTATTCATACATTTTTTGGCTCTTGGAAATACACAGAGGAAATATGAACAGCTTGGGATATGATGGCTAACAGAAGGAATAATTAGGTGGAATTCATGTTCTCTGGTAAAGACTTTAATCTAAATTTCAAATACATTTTTACAGATCAAATACAAGAACTAAAGGACTTATTTGCAGATTACTGATATGATCTGTGTTTGCTATAGCTAATTAAGTAGTTTTGGGCAGAGAATTTTCCACAAAACTGATTATGCATCTTGAAATTTAGTTATAGCTGCAAATGAAAATTTTCTCCATTAAACAATTTATAATGATTTGGTAAAAAGGTGAATGCGGAGTTGACATCTTTGTTGTTTTCTGAATATATTCCATAAACTTCTAGAGAACTTGAATCAGAAAATGCTAAGAATTTGCATGTTTCAGAGGAAACAGTTAAACTCCATTAATAATGATTCCTTTATTTTTCTCGCATCTGTGTGTATGCATAGACATGCGTATGCATTAGCACAGACTACTGGATGAATTACAATCGAGTAGACTATTGGAGGAAACTCCTCAGCCATTTGTCTCCTTTCTTGTTCTTATGCGTGCACACACAAACACATATACACACACACAAACACACTCTAGTCTGAATGGGGGTCACTGATTTGTCCATTTTTATTAATGACTGCTTGCAGACCACACTTATTGAAAAAATCCACCCATTATCCTGGTCCTATTTTCTCTTTTTCCATATGTTTTTGATGCACTTTCTACCCTTCTTCTTTCTGCCCTCTGTACTAAAAGGCTGACCTGGTTTACTTCTGAGACCTAGTTTCTTTGCCTTTTAGCTTCCATTTTGATTCCCGATGCAATACCACAGCCAGAGATTAAAGGGAGGGCAAAAACGAGGTTAGGGAGTGATTACTCCAGCTTTTCCCTCTTAAGCATTTTATAGTGTCTTTGGATTAGAAGTTACTGCTCCTTTCAAGGCAATCTTCTCACTAAGTCTCTCTTGAGCTCTGGAACCAGCGGCTTTCTTTCATTGCTTCTGAGTCTTGGGTAGTGACAGTTACCCTGCTATTACTGCATCACAGTTATGCATTCCTTGTGCTTCCCTTGTATGTGCCTACACCATTACTGAGTATGTATTAGTTTTCTGGATAAAATGCTTGGGACAATATTAATTGTATGACACATATTTCCTGGTGAGATATTGACTTGTGTAATTTCCAAATGTGGTTTTCTCTTCCAAATCATGTGATTCATCAAAAGGATCGAAATTTCAAAGATTTTAGTCTGTGCTCACAAGAAAAAAATGTTCAATCATATATCTAGACTCAACCAAGTGTCAACACACGTTGCCTACACAAGATCATAGAATAAATATTTGTGAGTTTAGGTGACATGTTAGTTCCAGACAGAGATAAAAAATAAAAATAAACATATAGGCCTGGATGTGTTCCAATAAAATTTTATTTGAAAAAACAAAGGAGAGTGGGTAATTCGATTACCGAAGTATAGTTTATTAAGCCTTTGCCAGACCATAAACTGCAAACTGCTTAAGAGCTCTACTTTGTTTATATTTCTTACAGATGCCATTAATTACAAACCTATATTTTGTTTCAGTTTACCCATGAGCTTTTTTCTTGAGAATGTTTTTATTATCATTTTAACTACTATTTTATTAACTACTTTTTTATTGCCTTTATTGGTAATGTTTACAAAAGAACATTCCCATTCAAATTCTTCCTCTCCAATTTTTTCTCCTCATTATTCACAAGTGCAGTTCTCCCATGCTGTGAAGAGTCTCAGAGGACCTTGCCCAGGTTACTTGATAGCTATTTAAATTTACTTTTTCAGGTTACAACAATATAAATAACATTCATAATTAATCAGTAGAATAGTTTAATATATATTTGCCTGCTAGAAATTTTATTGTCATATTTGATTCCTAGAAGTAAGATAATAAAAGGAAGGGATTTCATGGGAATCAGTAGTAAGCCTAATATTATTACTACATAAAATGTTGGTCTATGGTCTAATCAAACTGGTAAGTTGATAAAATGAAAAAAAGGTAAAAAGGAAGGAAAGAAGTATTGAAGGCAAAGCAAATGTAGATGAGAGAGACAATAAAGGAAAGAATAAATAAAAGTTAGTTAGGGAGAGAAAAAGGGAGAACGGACAGTGGGAAAATGAAGAATATTTAGAGACTTTTCTTGTTTAGTTGAATTTTGGTTTGGGTTTTGGGTCAGGTAAAAGATTTCTTTTTGTTTGCTACTTAGGTACCAAAAGAAAGGTTATAGATCATGTGCATATGTTTTTGAAGAACTCATAGGGGACTAATGCAAAAATAAGAATGCCCAGTTAGCTAAAAAGTTAATATTTTACAGAACAACAAAACCATAACTTTATCATTTCTATATGACATTAAATATTATATCCCATCATTTTTCAGTTTTTTAATTTCTAATTTTATGATTTTGGGTACATCAGTCAGATTTGCCTCTTAAAATAATTAGATGAGTGTGTGTTGGGTTTATAAAATATTTCAGAATCAATCAGTTATTATTTTGGTTATTTTTGTGTTGATGGAAATTATTTCTTCATAAATAAAAAAATAAAGAAAAAGAATGAGAAGAAAAATGAAAGGAAGGGAAGAGAAGGAAAAGGTAGAGAAGAAAATGAAAGGAAATGAAAACTTAGTTGAGTGCAAATTTTGGAAGAATAGTCACCCAAATTTTCCATTGTATGATTTAATACTTTCTAATGATTTGATATTCAGTGAACTAAGATAACTTAAAATGTGTCTTGCCTCTATTATATTAATAAAGAAATAAAATTTTATTAAAGAAATTTTGTCTTCTGTCATAGCAAGTTAAATGAGCTTAAGTTTTTTTCCTAATTTCTTGCCTTGACATAGCTATGTGATAATTATTTTACATATGCTGTAATTTTAATGTACAATTATCCATATGAGATAGGCATTTCTTTCTTCTTTTATGGGTGAAGACTGAGGTTTAAAGGATTGTTGGTATTCCTTGATAATAATTCCTTTACTCTATATCACATTGATTCTTAAACAGAAACTTCTTTACACCTATTTCTATTCATATAATAACCAAATACTACTAATTCCTCTCCCCTGTTCTTTATATCATAGCTGTAATTCATTTTTTTACATTATAATACATAAGCACATACATACTAAAATGTAATATTACTATTGTTTTGAGCAAAATTTTCTGGTAGATCATTTAAAAGTAAGAAAACCATTTTTACTTTCATTTAATTCTTTCTCTATCATTCCACTTATATGAATATCAAAGTTTCTGGCATGTACCATTTTTCTCCTTTCTAAAGAATGCCTTTTAACATTTCTTTCAAAGTAGGTCTACTGTCAGCAAATTTCCTCAAATTTTGCCTAAGAAAATCATCCTCTTTCCTCATTTACTTTTGAAGTATTTAAAGACTACACAATTCTAGCTGCTTTTCTTTTTTTGTAACATTAAAGCTTTCACTCAACTCCTTTCATGCTTACATGTTTCTTGCTTGCATGGAGAGAGTTTGTATGTAATTCTGTCTTTGCTTTTGGAAAGGCATTTTTCTCTTTTTATTATTTCAAGGTTTTCTTTCATCACTGATTTTCAAAGTTCGAATATAATATTCTCAGGTTTATTCTTTTGGGGATTTTATCCTTTTTGGCACTTTCTGACTATATTGTATCTGCAGTTTGGATTCTGACATTAGTATCTGGAATACTGCAGTTATTATTGCTTCAAATATTTCTTCTATTCCCTTCTTTGTTCTGGCATTCCCATTAGACGCATGTTACATTTTTTGCATTATCCTGTAGTTCTTAGATATGTTGTTCTTGAATTTTTTGATTTGTGTTTGTTTCCTATCCATTTGTTCTTTCCTTCTCAAATTTGGATATTTCCATATTTTGCTCCTTAAATCAATTATTCTTTCCTCAGCTCTGTCCAGGCTAATGAATCCCTCAAAGGTATTCTTCATTTTTGTTACAGTTTCTGATCTCTAGCATTTATTTTGATTCTTTCTTGCAGTTCCCTTATCTCTACTGTTATTATCTAACTGCTATCGCATGCTATCTACTTTATCCATTGCATATCATAGAAAATTAATCCTAATTTTTAGACTTTCTAGTCTGGTAATTCCAACATCTCTACTATGTCTAAGTCTTATTTTAGATGCTTGCTATTTCTGTTCAAGCTGCTTATTTTTTGCCTTTGAATAAGCCTGGCTGGTATTTTTTGTCTTTTAATATCTTATTTATTTATTTATTTATTTTGATATCCCTTTCTTGATAGGGAAACAAAGTGCAGATAGAAAGAATTGCTGTAAATAGGCTTTGGTAAGGTATAAAGGGAAGGTGTACATTTTATAGTCTATGATTAAGTATCAGTCTTAATTAACTCTGGGTTGGTGAACCTCAGAAGTTGGCGTTTTACCTCACGTAGGATATGATGCCTGTAGAAGCTGGAGTTAGGCATTCCTGTTAGCTGAAGTTGGTTAGGCTCTGAAAACTCCCCAGCAGTTCAGGTTCTGGCAAAATGATTTCTCAAGTACAGGCTTTGTTAGAAACACAATGCTCTGACATATTTTAAGTGTTTGTTTTTCTTTTCTCATTGCATACCTACAAGGGGACTTTTCGCTATCATTAACTGTGAGAAACTGGCCATGCTCTTTTAGGTAAAACCAATATAAGTGTGGAGATTTCTCTATAAACTGGGTTCTTCTGGAGTTTTTAATTCTCAAACTTGTACATTCTGAGCCTCTTGCAATTCATCAATTGCATTTTGGGTTTTCCTACTCCATTGCTGGTTGTGGTGCAGGTTTCTGGTCTAGGAGCTTTGATTCTCAGTAACTTTCCTTTGTCTCTCCAAATTTGGGATCACCGATTTGCCCTGTGACCTTCTGAGACATGTCTAAGAAGAGTTATTGATTATTTCAGCTTGTTCAACTTTTTATTGTTAGGGTGGAGAATCAACTTCTAAGCTCTGTGTGTGCCTGACCAGAAATCTTTTTTTCTTTTCTTTCAGAACATTATTAGTCTTCCGATACACTCGTTAACACCATGAACTTCAACAAAGAGGGTACACATGAAACCAACATGACAATATCTACATATATTTTTTAAACATGACTAGTTACTCAGATCTCTCCTATCCCAAAGGCCTATTTATTACATTTAACTACCAATAAAATTAAACTTTGTGAATGTTAGACTTTGGAAGGGTAACTACAAAGCAATGCTGAGTTTTAGACACCTCACACTGAAGGACAAAAATACTTTTGATGTAGTAATCCAATTCATTTAAGGAGGCTATACTTTTCCATCTGTTATTGACCTCTGCAAACTCCCTCCATTCTCCTGGATTTTCTGTTACAAATCTAAACTCAAGACTCCTAACAGCATTTGGTTTTCAATGAAACATGACTAGACTTGATTTACCACAGTGTTTCTTATTCATAGACTTAAAATATTTTCAAGTCTTCTCAACTTATGTTGAGTTACACATATTGTCACCTACAATTTGGTCATGTGAGAAACCACCACCCAGACATGCCCACACACTTATGCATTCACATATGTGCGTATGAAAATGGAAGTGGCTTTGCCAGTATAAAGTAATCAAGCTGAATGAAAGGCCCACTACGCTTTGTTGGCCAGGAAGCTGAATCTTCCACTGCGATCACTAATTTAGGTAATTATGCTATTGTATTCTCAGTCACTCAGTCCCAAATTCTTTGATTCAATCATCCATTCATTCAGTGTCCTGTGTGTTTAGCTGTGCTAAGGATTTAAGATGGGGTCTTCACAGAGCCAAGGTCCTCACTGCCAGACCACTTTCTATCTTAATTTTGAGACAGGGTTTCACTGAATCACTGAGTTACCCAGGTTGGCTCAACCTTGAAATCTTCCTGCCTCAGTGTCCCAGAGTCCTGGGATTACAAGCATGTGTCACCCCTGACTCCCAGGGTTCAAATCTTTTTTCAAGAGATATGATATGTCTGCTTTCAGTGGAAGACTGAGGAACCAATTGTAATTGCTCTTTTCTCTTTGAAGCTTTTTGGTAAGGCAAGATTAATTAGAGAAGAAAATCAATACTGAGTGACGAATGTTGCTTTGTAAGTTCTTCGGTAACACTTAGGGATAGATTTTTCCACAGTTGATGTAATCTATATTAATATATAAGAGTGATTTGTATCTACCTCTGTGAAGGTGGTATGGTAGTGTCAAAGAGAGGCAAAACCTTGGTGAGTTAGGAAACAGAAATAACTTCTTATAGTTGGATCACAGTGTCCAGAGCAGGCATAACTTTGAAGAAGCAAAAAGATCTAGATGGTAAATGACCTTGTGAAGAGTTATGGAAATCTTCAAATACAGTGGGATTTAAGTAAAGAAATATGGTTACATTTATAGTTTTGAATAATGTCTCTAATTTGAGATTAGAGAGAAGACAGAAGCAGAAAAATATTAGAAGCAAAGAGCACAGCCAGGAAGAATTGCAGTAATCATTTCAAGAAACAATGAAAAGAAAAAATCAGTGCTTGAACTGGGTCAGTGGCTTTGGAGAAGAAAATACAAATTCTGGAGAATTATAAAATCTAGTTTCAAACATAGGTCTCACATCCTGGTAATATTCCCTTGTGGCCTCTGGGAAGCCAGCCAAACATAGTAGAGCAATCTTATGAACTGAGCTACTTCATCAAATAACTGCACATTTTCAGACTGACTTCTGGGCAGCACCACAAGGGAGATGACTGGACTACATACAAAGATTTTGAAAGCTGAATCGACATTCAAGCCATAACATACAAAAGTAACTCGGATTATGCCTTTTGAAATAAACAGGTTGACCATTGCTAAAATAGAAGGTTTAAGTAGGAACCAGAATCTCATAACTGAAAACTCACAATGTCCAGCATATAATTAAAAATTACTCATTCTAATAAGAACCACAAAAATCATTTGAAGGGCTGGGGATTTAGCTCAGTGGCCTAAGTGCCTGCCTGGCAAGCACAAGGTCACAAGTTCTACCCTGGTGCCAAAAAAAAAAAAAAATCATTTGAATGAAAAAGTAAATTTAAACAACTGTAATGCAGAAAAAAAGCCCACAATATTGGAATTGTCTGATACTTATCTTAAATAAAATAATATAATCTGTATTAATAAACAATAATCAACCCTCTTAAAACAAATGGAGTAATACAATTTTCATACAGAGAAACAGACAAAATAAGAAATAATTTCAAAACTCCCTAAAACACTACCTGCAATAAAAAGCTAATCAAGTGAACTTATTAGAATGAAACTCACAGAGAACAGAATAAACCTGAAGACAGAGCAACAGAAATATTCCCACGCTAATGACAAAGATGAGATCGCCTTAAACTCGTGAAGAGATTTCAAGCACCTGCAGAACGGAGCCCATAATCTGGCACTCTTCCTACCTGTTTCCAGAAGAAGAGGAGAACATGGTGAAAAGAATGAAGATAAATAAAGTAATGTTATTAAACTCTTCAAATTTGATCACCCCAAATTGTACAGCACAGGAGAAATAGGAAACTGAAAAACACAGGGAAGCAACAACAATAAAATTAAAATGGCATAGCAAATTATATCATATTGATGGTTGCATTAAGTATAAAGGATATAAACATTAAATAAAACACAGAAATTTGGAGGCAGGATAAAAATTATTACCCAATTATATACAGCCCATGAGAAATGCACTTCGAATAAAACAATAGGTGAGTTACAAATATTGTGTACCAATCTCTGGGCTATATTAATGCTAATTAAAATGAAGTTGGAATGGAGATATTAATATCAAACAAAGTAGACTTCAGAGCAAAGAAAATTTCCAGTGAAAAGAAGGGGTACTATATGTTGTTGAAAAGGTCAATTCACCAAGAAGATATTACGTGTAATTTTGTATGCAATAAAGCTTCAAAATATGTGAAGCAGAACTGAAAGGAGACATAGGAATCTATAGTTGTAGTGGATGACTTCAACACACTTTCTTAGTAATTTATGAAACCGTTAAATGAAAAAGTCTCTGTTAATCTTAAAAAACTGAATAATATCAATCAATAGAAATTAATTGGCAGCTGGAGAGCACTCTTCACAACAGAAGAATGCGCACTCTTGTCAAGAATACATGATAGCAACAAGAGCAACCATTTCATACTGTAATGGGAAAATTATTAGTTCTATTTGTGACATGAATTAGATACGTGGTTAAAATTTTAGTGTGGAGACACATAGATGTTAGATGATAGACAGACAGACAGACAGTTAGTTTGGTTGTTACTCAGTTATTGTTACTTCTATCTTTTACTTTTTGCATTTCCTACATCCACTCTCCATTTTGTGGCCATATTATTGCCATAATTCTTCCTGATCTGCTCCCAGCATTTTATAATTACCTTCACATTTCACTTGGAAGCTACTGTTATTTTTAGCTGGGACTGTCTACTACAAACATGTACTGTACTAACCACGTAAATCCTTCCCTCATCTCTGGTTTCT
>RJWT010056266.1:0-10052 GCA_004365215.1 Cuniculus paca
TGCAGAGACTGAACACGAAAAGATGGAGGACAATACTGCATTCAACCAGAGTCCCCAAATGAGCAAATTTCTCTTATTTTCAGATACAGCAGACTTCAAAACAAAAACTGGTCAAAACAGACAAAGATTGCCTCTATGTATTGGCAAGAGGTAGCAACTGTAAATATCTATGCACTGAACGTCAGTGCGCCCAACACCGTGAAACAAGAACTATGAATATAAAAGGACAAGTGACATCAGTACGATCGTAGTGGAGGACTTTAATACCCCCCTCTCACAATTAGACAGGCTAACCATACAAAAAAATCAAGAAAGAAATGCTACAGCTGGGCCACGCTATTGAGCGAAAAGACTTAGCAGGTATCCACAGAGAGTTTCATCCAGCAACAGAATACATTTTTTCTCAGCAGCACCTGGAAGTTTTTCTAAAGTAGACCACAGGCCATACTGCCTGCTTAAATAGATACAAAAAATTGAAATAACCCCATGCGTACTATTGGATCACAGAGAAGTGAAGCTAGCAATCAATAGCGAAGGAAGTCACAGAAACAATGCAAACAAATGAGAGTTAAATAGCACATTATTAATAACCGGTAGATCACAGAAGAAATCAGGGAAGAAACACAAAAATTCCTAGCATCAAATGACAATGGAAGCGCAATGGAACAAAACCTATGGAAGCACTATGACAACAACTCTATGCTTGATCTTAGCTGAAAGGCCGAGAAGCAATAGCAACTCTAGAGGGAAGTTATAGCTGTGAATGTGTACATACAAAGAATAAAGCAATCTCGAATAAATAACCCAATGATACATCTCAAGGTCCTAGAAAAACAAGGACAATCCAAACCTGAAATGAACGGAAGGCAAGATTAGAGCAGTGACTAACGAAGTTGAGACTGAACAGAACAATGCAAAGGACCCATGAGTCAAGCAGTTGGTTCTTTGAAAGGTTGGGAAGGAGATCCGAGGACAGGGAAATAAGAAGGATCAAGATGGAATATGTATATGTACCAGCTCCCGCACAGAATGTAGTTACTCTGCGTTGCAGACAGGCACCAGGAAGAAAAAGCGTGTGTGGGGAGTGGGGGAGAAAATACTTTTCTCTACTCTCATTTAAATACAAAGAGTGCTACATCTGCTCTTCAGTACTTGGGATACAGACATGCTCACCTGTTTTCGTTGCTCTAATGGGGTTTATATTCTAAGAAGATAGGCGTGATGGTGGTGGCAAAGATAATTAATAATGAACATAATAAGCAGGTTTATTATATAATGTGCCAGAGGTGATAATTGCTGAGCAATAAATGAGGAGAACCGGGGGTAGATGTGGGTGGTGAGGACGCATTCCAGGGTTAATAGTGTTTGGGGTAATGAGCCTCACAGAGAAGAATCATTTGAGCAAAGATTTGCAGGAAGTGAAGCTAGCCAGTCTGCAGAGACCTGCGGCTAGAACTTCCCAGCACAGGCAGATACAATATTTACTGATTATTGAAACCCTATCATGGTCATCATTGTCTACGTCTTAAGTTCTTTGCAAAATTTGTATAGGCTTTACCCAAGTGACATTGAAGTGACGACTGCTGTCCTATCCTGTCCAAAACGGAATCTTTTCTTTTTTTAATCCCTTTTCCTTTTTTGTTGCTTTTTCTCCATAGCATGGTTGCCCATGTGTGGTCTGGGCAGCAAGAATATCACCGGGAGCTGTAAGAAATACATATGGGTAGACTCATCCCAGCCCAGCAGGGTCAGAAACTCTGGACCTAAGCACCCGTGCATTGTAACGCTCCTGCCAGGTGACCGATGTGTGCCCAGGTTTGAGAATCAGTGCTCTGAACTGGTGGTCTCTGCTCTGGCCCATGGGCCAGGTCTGGTTTGTCGGACGCTGGCTGGTGAGTGAGCAAGGAATGCCTTTTCATATTTAAATTTCTTTTTTAAGAAGGTGAGTACTATTCTGTGAGATGTGAAGATTGTCAAACATTTCAGTTTCAGAGTCTGTCAATACACACGGCTTTGCTGGAACACAGTTGTGTCTACTCATGTGTGCCTGACATGCGGTCTACAGCAGCTTCCATACCAGAGTAGGGCGGGGGAGTTGGAACTGAAGCCTCAAGACCCATCATCTAGAACATTCACTCCCCACGCCTAAAGTGTTTGCTATCTGTTCCTTTATGTAGTGTAGTGACCCTGCTCTAAATCTTTCATTCCTCCAGCTTCCTCCTTGATTTCTACCCTACTGTCTGTCTTATGTCATTCTGTGTCACAGAGAGCCTCCTAACTGCTGGAGGAACTCAGGGTCACAGAGGTCAATAACCCTTGTGTTAGCAGAATGCTGTGCAGGGAAGCAAAAGTAACCTCCATTTCCATATGCAAAATAGATTTTCATATATCTGCTCAGACAGAACATTACTCCCGCTTAGTTTGCATTCACATTTTTGTTTCAGAGTTCGAGGCATATATTTTCTTAGCATTTGATTATGGATCTGTTTTTAGAGGGAAAGGCTGTGGGGTAGAAAATGGGCCTGTTGCTTTTAGTTCTGTCCGGAATGCTTTGGCATGCACATGGTAGATTATTGCGAATTATTGAAATGAATATTTGTGGTTTAGAACCTTGGCAGTTGTCATTCTAGATGAGATTCTATGTCTGTCAAGTTCAGCCTCTCACTTCCTGAAAACGATCCTGTCCTAAGATTGTGTGCATTAGAGACACATACGTGCACTGCAAACCGAAGCCAGCGAAATGAATGCACTTGTACCGCCTGTGGCAAAACAAAATGATTCTATTCTTTTCCTCTACCCTGCAACCCTCAGCTTCTTTCTGAGGAAGAATGCTTATTTGCCTAACGCTAGCATAATAACCACTGGAACCATGATCTGTGTTCAAATTAATCTTTTAAATCGTTTAATAGTGTGCCTCAGAGGCAGCTGATGATTCATGGACAACTTAAGAGAGCCACTTTTAAGGCAAAGAGGAATATTTCATTTTGGTTTTAATTTCACATTAATGTAATTATGTGAGAATGACACAATTTTACCTTACTTGCACCTGGGTGCGATGTCATTCAATTCTGAATTCCTCCCAAGAAGCCAGCCTTGGAGTATTTGTGTGATCTGCTGCTGTCTGTGTCACTATGCTGTCTGATGCTAATAGAGCCTGCTGGGCTTTGTCTGAGCGTGTGTATGTGTGTGTGTGTGTGTGTGTGTGCACTAGCACACACATACGTTATCCTTGTAAACAAGGAAAGCCTGGTTTGAGTTCTAGATTCAGCAATAAACAGTGTGAAAGGAAAAGCCCTGTAACAATTTCCAACGGCAACGAGCACAAAAGAAAGCTGGATTTCAGTAGAATTGATGTTTGACTGTTAGTAAGAGTTTTATGTTCAACAGCTTAGTACCCCCTGGAAAGGAGGATTCTGAACGTGCCCCCTGGGGAAGGAGGAAACTGCATTTTCCTACCCAGCAATCTGGGAAGAGAAGGAAGCAGGGGGAAGAGAAGACAGGGAAGAGGGATCCTCAGGACAGGAAAAGACTTTTGCTCTTTTTTTTGCAGTTTTTTTTTTGTGTGAAATGTTTCAAAGATAAAAATGCAAAGAGAAGTTGAATGAACTGCACATCCTATAGCCCATTCAGCTAGATTTAACAAATTGTCAGCTCCCATCCTCTACCTATACCTTGGCTGTCTCCTCATCCATCGCATTCCATTCATCCGTCTTCCTGTTTTTCTCTTTTTTTGAGTCCTTTGAAGATCATTTTCAGATATTATGAACCTTGATTCAGAAATACTTTAGTATTATATCTCTTCAAAATAAAGATATTTCTACTACATATGATTATTACACATAAAATAATAATTTCTGAATTTATGTTTATTCAATTTTAATTTCAGTTTTATACTTTTCATTTTGTTTTCTTTTTAAAATTCATGTATTTTCTGCTAATTTTTTAAAGCTTCTTTTCAAGAAGTCCTTTGAAAACTATTAAACACAGTCGTTATGTTACACAGTTTTGCCTAGTAATTGCAGTAGTGACAATCTCATGTCTCTTTTAGCTATTTATTGTTCTGGCTGGTTGTCATTGAGGTGAATTTTTTTTGTGTGTGTGTGTTTCCTGAAATTCGAATGAGAACTGCTCATTTTCTGTGGACATTTATTAGTGGGAGTTATTCGAGGTTCGGTCTGAACTTGATATTCTCCAGAGAGAACTTGATCTTGTTTCTGTTCACAGCAAAACGGGGATGACTTTAATCCAAAACTTTCCTAGGGTGTTTCAGATAACATAGGCAGGTTAAATTTGTACTGAAAACTTAAATAAGGACTAGAGTTTTTTGTTCATCTATTTTCAGCTTCAGGAATGATACATAGTTGGTGTTTTGGTTTGGCTCTGGTCTCTTTTCTTGCATGATATATTCCTGGCTTCCCTTTGAAATCTCAACTTTAGGTAAAGGATTGTGTATTAGAGTTCTAACAAGAAAAGGCCCTGGGCTTTATTCTACCTCTGAAGTACAGTGCAAAACCCTCAGACCTCAGCCAGTTTTGGATTGATTTGCTTTTCAGAGTTTCTAGAGGAAAGCCTAGAAGAGTATTTGTGTGTGTGTGTGTGTGGGGGGGGCACCTACAGAGTCTGCTAATCTTACTGTCAAGAAGTATCTTGCAAGATTTTCACTACAAGAAGGAATATTCTTCAAAGAAGGAGATGGATGACTCTCCTAGAGGGAAAGACAGCTGCATGGCTTGAATTTGATTTCCTGTCTTAAAATAACCTAGGATAACGATGATGCAAAGACTTATAAGATTTTCTATTTTATTGTTATCAAAAGCATTAGACAGATGTTGGCTATATCTCTCCAGTTAACAAATGTCCTGTTCTCTTGCAACAAGTAATACATTGTCCAAAATGTATCCTAATATACTCTTCACCCATTCTAAATTGTGAAGACTGACTAGTGCCCTGCTTGGTAACTAACAATTAGTAATTAAAAATAGCAGTGGCTCTGCTTTGATCTGGAGCAGGCGAATGTTTATTTTAGACCCACAGAGGTCTGCAGGGGGTCCATAAAGGAAGTGAAAATGAGTTTTGTTTGTGACTTTCAGGGTAGACCATGGGAAGCCAAATGTTGGCATCTGATAGTCGGATGAAGGCAGCCAAGGTTCTCAACTGGGCCGAGTGAGCGCTGCCGTCCACCAACCTGGAAACGCGTAGCTGCTGAAAAGGCGGCACAACGAAGCCGGCAGATGATTTCATCTCTAATGCTTGAATTTATCTTTTTAACCGGGTAATCTAGAAAGCATTTTTAAAAATTTATTTTCCCTGCTTGCTTCACCAGTGAAATCTGAACATTCGAGATTTTTGTACTCAAGTAAGCAAACAGAATGTTAAGGGCTTTGCAAGTACATCCCCTCCAGATCGGTTCCACAGTGACCGTGGCACTGCGTGGAGGGCGGCGTAGCCTTTTCTGGTTCTTTCTCAGAGATGCAGAGATTCTTACGCCTACTTCTGTTACAGACGTGATTCCTGGAATATTTACCTCTCAGGCTCCTACAGAACATACAGCCTTGGTTTTTCCAGAGTGTCTGAGGACAGTTGTAAACCTCAGCACACAGTCAGTCACTGCGTGTGGAGTCCTATAGAACTTCTCAAATGTGAATTAGAAGGAAGCCCTATTTTCAAAAGTAACATGATTTTGACCACTTAAAAAAAAAAAACTAATGAAAGCTGAGTGCACACTTACCATCGCTGCATTCTGGGAGGCTGAGGCAGGAAGACCACAAGTTTGAGCCTATCCTGTGCAACTTTGTGATTTAGCATGATCCTGTTGAAAAAAAAAAAAACAATGTGGCAGGACAGAACAGAACAGGTGGACACTGCCCGGACTGGCACGGTTGGAGCAGCTTCAAAGCCCCCTAGGCATCCCAGCTGCTCAGATAAATCTGTCTTCACACGCTGCAGTGGGCCTTGCCACTTGGCCTCATACTGGAGGATTGCACATTGCGGCCTCATCATCAGTTGTCTCTGAGGTCTCCACTCTCTTCCTGCTGTTCTCACTGACACCACGTCGGTCAGGGCCCTCCCTCAGTGCCCTCACACTGGCTGTGTGACCTGTCACAGTTCTACGCACACAGAGGCTGCCTCTCACCTTCCCTGCACCCGTGCCCGCTGTCGGGGACACTCGTGAAACACCTCCGAAGCCCACGCAGCCCAGGTCGCCCAGGTCTCACAAACACTGAGTGCCCCTAGGATGACCCCAAAGTCCAAACCCGTCACCTTGTTCCAAGTCCTTTAGGGACTCACCCTAAACTCGCTGTCTCACGTCGTCTCTTACAACTTGCTGATACGAACCCTCCTGTTTTGTTCCTATTAATTTATTATTTGTACCAGATATCGGGCCTGACAGAAACCATTATTTTAATAATATGGAACCTTTGGCAAAAGGCTAAGGATGAACACCAATGGATGAGACACACTTATTTCAAATGTTAAAACCAGCTGTAGCACCCCATGAACTTGGCGCAGCCCTCCTATAATGAGCTTTGTGGTCACAATAGGCGGTTACCCAAAGGGTTACGCTAAATCCATGCCGCTCAGAAGCAGACCGTGTTATTGTGGAGGAAGTTTCATCTTCGTGTCAATCATTTTTCCAATTTTTTTCCTCTGTCTTGAACTGCTGAGCTGTCCTCTCCTGATATTATTATCAACAGCACCCGCAGTTCCATGCTGCTGAATATTTGCCATCTTAGAACAGCTGGGTTTATTCTGACTGATGTCCATTGCTCCGCGTGCAAACACAGCATCACTTAGAGCATCATTTTCAATTTGATGAATGTCTGAGGGCTCTTGTTGCATGGGTAGTCTTGTCCATAACAGAATTCACAGTCAATTCTGGCAGCTTTCTACATTCATATGTTTATTATTCTGGAATTCGCTTTGCTCATTAATTGTAACTCATATGTTCTTTTTTTCTTAAGACCCTGGCAGTCAAATCAAGAATTTTATACTCAAATGTTGCCTAGTTACATGCTTGACATCTTTAAAACTTACTTTTTCAAGTAACTGTTATCTTGTTTATATTAATACACTAATTTGTATTATTCTCTATAAAGAAATAAATAGCTGTAATTTACATTCCATGAAATTTGTTCAAGTATATAATTAAATAATTTTTAATAAATTTGTGATTATAAGATCATCAATGTAATCCAGTTTTGGAACATTTTTCACGTTCCCTGATAGATCTTGTACGTCCATGTGTAGTCACTGTCTTCTTACCCCTAGTGTTAGGCAACCAGCGATATGTCATCTTTACAGATTTGCTTCTTCTGGACTTGCACAAAATGGAAACACACAAATACTTTTTCACTTAAGAGCTTAGGTTCCTGCAGGATGTCGTGTGCATTAATACTTCATTCATGTATAGTCCTGAAGAGTATTCCATGGTGCAAGTAGACCACAGTTGGTTTTCCATTCTTCAGTTGATGGTCAGCCACAGTGCTGCCCAGTGGCCTTTACAAATAATGCTGCTATTCGCACTCACATGGACGTATGCTTCTGTTTCTTTGGGAGAAATTCTTAAGAGTAGAAATGTTGGGTCATACAGTAACCTCGTTAACCCTTTCAAAGAACTAGCCAAACAATTTTTCCAAGTGGCTGCTTCCTTTCACATCCCATCATTAGCATGTCAGCATTCCAGTTTCTCCACATCCTCCTCTTCAGTGTCTGTTGTTATAGCCTTTTAAGTGGGTGTGAGGTGGTATTTTACTGTAGTTTGTGTTTGCTTTTCCCTAGTGACTAATGCTGTTGAAGCTCTTCTCAGTGTATACTTTCATTGGCTAAACGTCTATCCAAACCTTTTGCTAATTATCTTTTCACACATTCACCACAAAAGGTGCACCTTCGGTGAGGGACAGGAATGATGTTCATACTTTTTTGAATATCATGATAGGGTTGTTCCTGCAGTAGTGACTCAAATGCCTAAAAGAATGATGTTGAATCCACAGATTAAAGACAGAGAAAGTTTGGTGTTTTTTTTTCTCAACCATTTACAAACTCGAATCCCCACAGAAACTATTCTAGTAAGATGAATGTGCAGTTTGAGTCAATTTACGGAGTACGTTTCACATTGATTTTATTTTATATTTTGTTTTGGGGTACTGGGAATTGAGCCTAGGACCTGCACACTGAGCTCCAGCCTTTTAAATTTTATTTTATTTTGAGATAGGATCTTGCTAAGTCACTCGGTGGCCCAGTCTGGGCTTGCTCTTGCTGTCTCAGCCTCCCAGAGTGCTGGGATTCCAGGCATGTGCCACCCTGCCTGGCTTTCGTGTTTTATTGTCATTTCATCTTTTGATCAGTTTCTCAGCTGTTTGAGGGTGGAAACTATGTAGATCATATCCACAGGCACCTTCTCAGTGTCCCAAGCTCCTGGTGGCAGAGGGAAGTCCCACAAGTTCTACAGAGGCATTTTGGAGAGCCATGTGATAGTGAAGAGGCACTGAGCCTGCCTGGGAATGATGTAAGGAAATCTCACTTACCTGCATACCACGTCGATTTTTGATGTTTATTCATATTTTCCTCAGAATCTGATGCATGGGAAACATTCGTAATTTTTTTATAGAATAGATTTTATTGAATATGTTCAGTAATATAATACAGTGGCACCTCAGTTCACAAAGCTTAATTCTTTCCATGATTCTGGTAACAGAATTCGTTCCATGCTTTGGTTGGAACCAAATCGCAAGTATATAATACCTGGAACTTGGCGATGAGAAACTAGACGATGAAACTTCCAGCTACGCAGTTGCCCAGTGCAGTGTCTGACAAGTCTTTCCACTCTGGTTTATTGCTGTGCCTTCTTTCCCAATTCATTCCTCCAACAGAGTCCCCAGGAAGTATTAAGTACCTACCAGCACACTGGTGTCTGGGATGCACGGTGACGATTACCACGCCAGTTCCCGGGGCTTAATCCTTGCCTAAGGAAAGTCAGGAACCGGGTGGTGGAGGTCTGTGTACACCAAAAATATGACTTTCTTTTCTTGTTCTGGAGGGTTTAGGTCATTTCCAAACCTGGAGGGTCATGTAAGTTGGCCTCACTTTCATTTGGAAAACAAGTCTTTGCTTCAGGGTAAACTTTTAAAGGAACTTTTTGAAAGTTGACTTTGGGTGAACTCTGACATATGCACCCTACCACAGTGAGCTCATCTCGGGTACCCCATGCCAAGCTTGAGTGCCCCAGGAGATGAAAGCTGATGAGTGCAATGCATCAGTTACACCTTTGTAGCTTCTTCCCTGGGCACGATCACAGCATGTCTACAGAGCTTGCCAGGTAAATCCTCCAGATTTGAGGGTGTATAAAATCTTGCAGACAATGCTGCTTTTCCAGATCACCTCCTGGGGCTGTTGGCAACACCCCAAAGGAGATGGTAAGCTGAGGGGGGGGGTGTCTTGCAGTGGTGCTAGGATTTCCTCACTCTTGGAATTCTTGAAATTCAAAAAATGGGAAAAAAGAAGTTCTGATTTCTCCACATTGCTTGTTGGCATGGGATTAATTTAATAATATTTTAACACTGCATTTATGTGGCATAGTTAGGGAGTGAAGGCCTTCCTATGAAATGAATTAAGAGTTCTTAACTGCCTTTATATGCTGCTTCTCTTCATTATTAAGATTTTATAAAGACCACAAGCTAATGTTGCAGTGACAACCTCGGGATTGAACCCAGGGCCTCAGATGCACTGGGCAAGAGCTTTACTCCTGAGCTACATGTCCAGACTGAGGCTCAGCTGGAGGAACCCTGACCAGCAGCGTTGTTTAAGGTCTGGCTGTGCGGAGACTCTGCTGAGGTGGGTAGCTCTCACTGATTCTCTTCTAAAACGGCCCAGGCTGCAGCCTGCCCTCTCTCTCTCCCTGCCTCCCTCCCTCCTCCCCTCCTCCCCTCTCTCCCTCTTTCTCTCCCTCTGTCCCTTCCTTTCTTCCCTCCTTCCTTCTCAATAATGAGGTCTGAAAAAAAATGAGGTCTGTGTTTTAGAGTTCTGTCTTACTTTTGCTGTCATGTTGTAATCTC
>RJWT010056267.1:0-10053 GCA_004365215.1 Cuniculus paca
GTGCATTGCCTGGCCTCCCAGGCCCTCTGAAATCGGGGTGGAAGCCTCTTTAACCTCAGAATGTGTGCATTTTCCATGTGCCTAAAACCAGCACCATATGGATGTTGCCAAGGTCTGCTGCCGGCTGGAGCAGTAGCCAGGCTTTCGTCTTTCTTGGCCATAGAAGTCAAGTGCCTGGATTGCTGGGCACTTGGAACCTGATTGCAAGGAACAGATTCTTTATGTTGCCGCCATTTTGGAGCCTCCTGTGGCCTCTGTTGCCATTCTGGGATGTGGCACTCTGTAGCTTTCTCCTCCAGGGAAAGTCTTTTACTTTTGTATCTTTGCGGTTGGAAAGGGTGGAGACCCGTTGCCTCTTCCTGTGATGCCTGTAGGCCATCTTTTGTATTCTGTTCCTTTTCAGTGATCGAGGTTTCAGCTCTATCCTTACAGTCCACAGCTTTCTGACCAAACTCATATTTTAAATCACCATGCTGGGCTCCTTGCTCTTGATTTCCAGCATAAATCTGGCTAAATGCTGCCAACAATAGCCATGCCACAGCCTCCACATTTGACTGCTTTGAAATTTCTTTTGCCAGATTAATCAGGCCATCGCCCTTAATCTCAGTCTCAGGCAAAGTCTCTGGACATGAGCAGAATGCAGACAAATTTTCTGCCAAGCTGTAACACATCGTGTGGAGTCCAACAACCAGTGCAGTCCTTCTTCCCAGCAGAAACCTCCCGAGCCTGGTCTTTACCCGCAGGCTTTCTATCAGCCTTCTGGTCTCCTGAGCTCTGACCAGAATCTCTCCTACAGAACAGCCTAAGCTGTTCTAGGGCTTCTATTTCAGGTGACCTCTCCGAACCTTTTCAAACTCTTTCCACAAGCTATTCCCAAAGGCTCTTGAACCACATGATCAGGTACAGTCACAGCCACAACCCCACTCCTGGTACCAAATTCTGTCTTGGTTACTTTTCTCGTTGATGAGACAAACACCTGACACTCAAAATTAGGGAAGAACAGGTTTATTTAGCTTACAGTTTCTGGGGATTTTAGTCTATAATTAGCTGACTCCAAGGCAAGGTGGCATGGCACTGGGGCAACACTTCAAGGCAACAGCCAGAGCAAAAGAGGGCAGCTGTTCATGGCGGCTGCAAGTGGCAAGAGCAAACCACACCAAAGAGGAAAAACACACCCCCATTTTGACCTTACATTGTATGTTGGCTCCACCCCTGAGCAAATACAAAACTCACACTGCCAATCTCAGCGCTACACAACGAGTCAATCATAAACATTAGATTCAGCCACTTCTGTGACTACATGAGGCTTGGGGGGGGCATCTATATACAACCCATAACACTCACTTTGCTTGAGTGTGAGTGGGACCTGTGATTTGAATCAAATTGACAACATAAAAAAGGAGATTGGCTGCGACTTCTGTGATTTTAATATTCCATTTCATAATAATAGACTTGTTCTAATCTATTCTAATCTTTGCTACCTTGAAGAAGTAAATGGTATTTAGGAAAAGCCACATGACAAGGAGCTTCAGGATCTGTTTAGGAACTATGAGCAGCTTCTAGGAACTGAACATAGACAATAGATGTTTATACTACTTCAAGTTACCACCTGCAAGAAGCCAGGGCCCTTAGTCCTAAAAATGTCAGAAAATGAATTGGACAACCCACTGCGTGAGTTCAGAAGTGGATTTTTCCATTTGAGGCTTCAGATAAAAAGAGGACCTAATCAACATTTGGATTTGCAGCCTCAAGTAACCCTGAGCAAAAGATGCATCTAAACTGTGCCCAGATTCCTGACTCATATAAACTGTGATACAAATGCATGTTAATTTAAGCTGGAAAATGTGTGGTACTTTGTCATGTAGAAATAGAAATATAAGACAATGTATGTCAAGACAGTATCACCTATGGCTAGTAGTACCACCATCTATCCAATGTGTAAGATAGACTTTTTTATTCAAAGGATGCCTACCTGCAGGTAATTACTTATCAATGCCAATTCAGTACTTAACCTCTGAAATGTCATTTGATGGTTTTGTAGCCTTTTATCTCTACCAACTTCCATTTCCTTGGGTCAGGCTTCCATCATTTCCCATCAGAAAATAAACTGTTTACATTTCTAAGAGTATTTCATTTTCCCTTAGAAATAGTTTCCCAAAAATTTTTGATGCTGTTTCTAGGGGCAGCCATTATCAAAAATGTAAAATAAGAAGAATACTATTTCTCTGGAATGTCCATTTCTTTCACATTTCTCTCCTTTGGATCTCATCCTATTTTCATTGGTATAGGTAAATTTTCCATCCTTCTGTAGTAAATAACTTACTTACTTAGCTTATGAGTAAGGCAGCTAGCTAGGAGTTGGGTTGATTAGAGTTGGTGGTCAGACATACTAATGAGAATTTAAATAAAAATAATGAACTAGAACTTTGGATCAAGAATGAACTTCTCAGGCAACATGGAATGCGGCCCCTTTCTCTTAAAGAGAATCAACCACCCTATACTGAGCTCCCGAGTTTTGAGGAATTTGAAGTACAATGAATTTTCTCAGATAACACGGAATGCAGCCCACTCCCTCTTAGAGACAGGTGCAGCCACCCCCTACTAACTTCCTGAGTTCTGAGGAAATTAGAATGCAAAATGACCAGTTTCTTTCTAAGATTCTAGTTTACTGAAAACACTAAGTAGAAGAACTGGAGAGGGCCTGAGTCCCAATTGATCATTTTTTTAACTTCACAGAGTTGCACATGATAGGTGCCCACTAAACAAGCAATTTCTGCACTCTGCTTATCACTTAAAAGTGACTAATTGAGAGGCTTTTGGGGGCCCTTCTAGAAATTCAGGAGCTGTTTTTCCACTTATTTCCAATAAAGACTCTCCTAACCTATTTCTCTGGTTTGTGACCTCATTCTTCAACATGTGCTGAACCATGAGCCTGGTATACACAGTTAACACTTCCAATTTGTCCTTCTTTCCAATCCTCCTAAAAATAAACCTTTCAGATACCTTACAACCCTTCATATTGTATTGTGGAGATGCATTTCCTATAACTAATGTCCTGTAAGACTTATTTGCTTTTATACTTAGACAGGAGACTTAAGACAGCCACACTGCCATCATATGTTGGTTTCCTGTGTGTGTGTGTGTGTGTGTGTATGTGTGTAGTTTTTTACCCAATAATTTTCTCTAGATAATTCACTCAAAAGGTCACACTAAAGAACTGAAATATAAGAAAAGATGCTTTTATAGCTGCAATTCCATTAGAGATGCATTGTTTATTTATCCATTCATTCATTCATTTTAGTTGTTACATAGTAATTTTCAAATATATCTTACTAGCGGGACCATTATAGTAAGTAAAAAAAAAAAGTGAAGAGAAATATCAGTATCTGGAGCAGTAGATAAAAGCAGGTTTGATGGCAGACAGCATTACGGAGGGAGATGGAGAACGTGAACGGAAGCTGATATAAAGCCTAGGGCAGCACTGGCTCAACATCTAGTACACCCTTCACATACACCTGTCAGCTCATGGTCTCTGAGTAAGCCAGTCTGGAAACTGCTTCCTTTAACCAAAAGAATGTTTCTGATAAGGATGCATTTTAATGGCTGTCAAGAGAGACTGGTATACATTCATAATGGAAGTGGGCTGCTTCATCAAAATGTTTCATTTTCAAGATATTGGCTTACCCTAAAATTTGTAACACTGTCAAATCCTGTATAAGTTTAATGTACTAATTTTATCAATTTTGATGATTTTCCTTGATAGGTTGTGCTCATTTTTGAGTAAAGTTGGTTGGTGTAAACAACTTATTCATGGAATTTAGACTTTATATTTTTTCACACGTCACAGTAAGTGCACTTGAGGCACTCACTGATCTTTACTGCATAGAATCAAAAATTAACCTTTTTTCCCCTTGTATCCTCCATTCTCTATGTATGAGTGAAACCTTATTTCTTAATCCATGTTAAAATATCTTGCTTCGACTCTTTATTGCACATTAAAGAATGGAGTGGGGGATTATTTCTTGAAAAGAAGTAGCACATCCATATATCAAGACATTTAAAAGAATATCCATGATATATATCACTGATTTTAACATTCTTGGATAACTACTAGCCAACATTTATAAAATTATTTAATAAAAGAGATTCATATTTCTATGCATATGCTTAGAAAAAGGATTTTAAAAGCTTTCATAAAAATAGAGGTGCATCTGTCTACTGCACCATTGTAATTAATACATTTTTGTTGAATAATGATACTGGAATAATCAATTACTAGAATTTATAGAATTCCAACTATATGCCAGAAAATGCGTAAAGTAGTTGTTATTATTAACACTATCCAACAAATAAGGATACAAGATAGAATGAGTGAGGAACCCTCAAAGCAAAGACATCTGGTATGACCTGAAGGTGAGTCAGAACTCTTTTCTATCTTCAAAAACCTGTGTTTTCTTGGATGGCGCTGCTAGTTTCATGCTGGGATGAATGGAAGTACAAAAATTGAATGTATAAGAATTCATATTATTTTATATTTGTATTGTAATAACACTGTATCCATTCCTACATTCTACCCCAGAAGTCCTAATAATGGTATAGTGTTAGCCCTCCCTACAAAATGTTAAATTGTTAAATTCTTTCTTAACTCAAAGAAAACCCCAAACCTTATTTTTCAGTACTGGCGATTAAATGCACAGACTTCACACTGAGCCACATCTATGGCCCTTGTTTTTATAATACAATTTGAACCTCACTTATGTTGGACTTTGTATTAAAGAGGGAATCTCCAGTTCCTTCAGAGTGTTAAATATAGTTACTCATGTAAAGATGTTTAATAAATCTTTCTTGATTATGATAATTCTTAAAAGATCTATGACACTAAGATTTTCATAAAATATTTTTGAATTAACATACACTTTATTGCCACCTCATCAGTTTAGGCTTACAATTCAACAACTGACATTTATTTCATTTTTTTGCACACTAACCTCTAAGTATGTTTTCCACAAATTCGTGCTTTAGTCAAGGCCATAGTATAATCTAAATATCAAAATCTTATTTTATGATTATATTTCACATGATATTTTATTGGTAGACTTTCAGTTTGACATTTTTTAATACCCAAAGGATATAAATGATTAAAAATCAAGGATATTAAGGGTAAAAGTCAATATTCTCAGACATCGAAACTTTTGTACTATTTTTTACTTATTTTTAACTGGATAGCTTGTAGTTCACTCATTTGATATATTTTATTTTTAGAGTTTCATTTATCATACCTTTCTAATGTGTTTGAATGTTTTTCGCAAAAGATGAATTTTAGACCTCATATTGTTTTGCAATTTTTTTACTCAGCAGTGGACCATAGATAGCTTCATAGCTTAGTGCAATCATGATATACCATTTTTGATAAGATCATAAAAGTCTATCAAACAGAGCTATGGCTAAATACTTCAATCCTTATCATTAAAATTAAATATATATTGCACTCCTATCACTGATCACACAATTTGTTGCGTTTGGGGGATGTAGGTATTTGAAAGGTCACCAATAATCATAGGCAGAGATGTATCAATAAACTGTGAAAATACAATATGATAATTATGCTGCCAAAATGATTCGCCAGGTGAAATGGAAGAATAAAGGAAGATGTCCTGCAGGTAGCTTGGTTCATAGACCGATTTCAATATAAATTCTAGATTCTTATGAAAGTCTTCTTATCAAGCTTATGCTGCGTTCTATCTTGTAGTAAAGTAAGTTCTTACCAAAAACATGTTTATGTTGTTAATGTTAACAGTCTTTTCAGAACATGGGAAAATACTGTGCCTAACAAAGACTGTTGTAACAGTAAGTAGAATTTATTTTTACTTTGTAAATTCACTCCTTATATTTTTAATATGTGTTCTTTATGAACCTTATGAAATTTAATATAGGTGAGCTATACTCATCAACCTATCAGCACATTTTATGTACTCCAAACTCTGATGCAGAAAATAAAGCATTCCTAAAAAATGATAGAACAAGGAGAATTTCAAATTTGTCATAATTTCCTTGACAGTGAAAAGAGCTACTTATAGCTGACAGATTTGGCTTAGGGCAAACCCTATTGTAAAAGATGTCACTGAATTCTGAAAAAATAATTACTATATTCATTACAATTTTATTTAATCAAGCAATAAATGTATGAAAATTATTCAACTTCATTAAATGTCAAAGAATTTTTAATACATACATAGAGGCAGAATCTTTTTAATAATACACACGTTTCTGCAAAAGTGAGAAAATAGTTACTCGTGAGTAAAATTTTGTACTTTCACAGTTTTCTAACAACACAATTTGTCAACGGTTATTAACTTTCAAAATAGATTATTATAAACAATTCCACCTCAGGTAATACATGTACCTTAGGAAAACATGAACCTAAATGTATTGATTAATAGATGGCAAAGATAAAGCAAACAATCAATCAAATTATAGATGCACACTTTCAAAGGTTCATAACAATGACTTTTAGAAAATAGCCTACAAGTCTGTCAATAGGTGGGCACTTAGGTAAATTATAGTTCTTCCATACGATAAAATACTACAAAGCTGCCAGTATTGTTGAACACACACAGAAAAGTACAGAACATTATGGTGAGCATAAAAAACAATCACAGTTTAAAAAATCTCTGAAAAAGGGATATTAGTCTAAAACCCACATATAACTCAATTTTTTTTTTTGCCATTTGAAATACAAAGTTTAAAACCTATGATCAGATCAATAGATAATGCATTCTTTGGAATGGTATATATTTGGCTTGGTGCATTAATAACCCAGTTCATTTTAGTAATAGTACTAACAAAATAATATTATATCTTATTTCTATCCATGTAAATTTATGCTGTGCATGTTTTTATTTCCTAAAAATACTTGATAAAAAATCATATTTGGAGACATTTAAAAATTTTTCCCTTTAGTGTGAACCTCTGGAAAGTTTTCCTTGTGTAACAGAAATTATTGACTACTTTTGGATGTGAGCCTCTTACTCTTTAATTATCAGTTCTTCTTGGATTTATTCCAAACTACATGAATATATTCTATCCTTTTCTTCTAAGTCGGCTGTTAAGATAGAACTCTGACACCAAACACTGTAACATACATTCATATTGTGATTCTCCATTACTCATTTTCTATGGTCTGGGTCTACAGTTCACAGTCTTTGCAGTTTGTAGTAAGTGGTAGCATTAGAATGACCAGGGATTGTGCTGCATTTTTATTTTGCTAAAATGAGTTTATATAAAGTCACACACGAAAAAGTTTTCCAGAAGGCAGGAATATTTGATAAATGTGGAAGTGTCTCTTACATTTGATTACAAAACTAGAGTTAAATCTCCATACTAAAAGCTTCCAATACAGCTACAAGTAGACTTATTTTTCTTCACTAAGCAGTGAATAGATGGATTTATTTTTGAGCATCTAATAAGGAAAAATTGGTGTTACAACAGTGAATGGAACATATTTTCTATAACCGTACACTCCAATGGAAGAATAAGCTAAATTTAAAAATATTTATAATATTAGGACAGGAGGATTAAGGGTCCATACATAGGCTGAGATGAAGTACAACTGAAGTTCACAATAGATGTTTACTGCGTGGAACTGGGAATGAAAGATGTCATATAGGTAGTCAGAAGCTAGATGCCTTCAACACAAAGTAAAAAGCTGTTTAGCTAATTAAATGTCTGACTTCAATGACAAAAATATATTTTGTTGGTACTGGGAATCTAATTTAGAACCTTGCTCTTGCCAGTTAGGTGCTTGTAGAAAAAATTTTTTTAAAGGTTGAGTTTTGTCTTGTCAGAACCAATATAGATTTTGTATAATAAAATGGCACGATCTAAAATTTTATTCCTTCATAGGGTAACTTTGGTTCTATAATTCCTTTAGCTAGAATGTCCTTAAGTTGGTTTGTTTATTAAATTCTCTAGGAAATCCCAGAAGTAATTCACAAAATCATACATAACTTCTGGGGGTGCAAAAGTGCGATGTTATATTTTTTCAAAATTTTATGAATAGCATGCTATTTCTGTCTATTGAAGACTTTCTTTATTCTTAGACTGATTAGAACTCCATGTGAACTCACAAGGTAACTAGAGTTGAAATTCAATTTAAGACCAAAAAACTTGATATAAGATAATGATGCCTAGTTCTAGCCTCACTTCCTTTTCTTATGTGTTTTTTTTTTTTTTGTACACCTACTTTTTATTTATTCACTTTGTCAGAACAACCTAGCATTTCTGGTCAGTATATCTTCCCAAGAAGATAAAATGGAATTTTATGAAAATGGGATTTCAATTTACATAATAAAAACCCACTGTGAAAACAATTGTTTTACCTAATGTTTATAATATATTTCCAAACAGTGTTACGAAGAATCCTAAAGTTTTAGGAGTTGTTAAAAATTTGATAACAACTCTTTTCAAACCATAGCACATGTACAGAACATATCTGTCTGATACGAAATAATGTAGAAATACCATTAAGGAACATTGGGTAAGATACATAATATAAATTATGTTAAAGAGTGAAATTTCATCCTCACTTTGACACATGCTATTTTTCTGTTAAGTGAAATCCACAATATTAAGCAAACTGTAAAAAGCTAATCACTTTTTATAAAAACCTATGTCACTTCTTATTGTTGAAATACTGTATAAATTTTCCATGACTTTAAACAAAATACAATATTCTATCTTTCAAAGAAGAATACAACCTTTTCACGAAATGATTTTAAGAAAAAACATCCAAGGAATTTGGATGAGAAATTCTGTCAAAATCAGATAAGGCTTTGTTGATCGAATCACTACCACAAATTGGCAGTTGGTAAAGTCTGGCAAAGTTCCTCTCTACAGGAAGTGCTTAGATGGGAATCTCGTAAGTTGATACTTGCAGTGGTAAGAAGATGCTACATATCCAATTAATATGCACAGGTTGGACTGCAGAATATCTCAGATGATGATGACATGGATTCTGACTCTATGCTTTTCATGTGCCTCATTCAAATTTACACAACAGTATTTGCATTATGGTATTTACCTAATGTTCGAATGACTATTTTATTAATAGTATAAATGCTTGTTATAAACCATTCATAGTAAATCACAAATGCAAATTGCCTATACACTTAAGTTATGATTGCGCTATTCAAAGAATTATGATACTTCTTCAATGGAATTGGAGGTTTCAAATACTAACATAACAGAAAATGTTTGATAGCATTCACACTATTCTTCATTGAGGAATACCTTCTGACCTTTGATTTCAGGTCCTTTGCAAATTTCTAGGTGTGAATATACAGGAACATAATCAAATTCTCTATAACAAATCCTTGACCAAATCCAAAAAGTGCACTATTTTTTTTTCTTAAAAAAAAAACACTTTATTCTATGGAGTACTATTAGGTTGCATTCACAGAAAAATTAAGAACAAAGTACAATGTTTCTACATACTCCTTGTCCCACACAATAAACCTCTTTATCAGTATCCCACCACAGATTGGTGCATTTGTTATGATAGATGAATATGTTGATACATCATTCTTATCTGAAGTCCATATTCTACACTGAGATTCACTGTTGATGCTACATATTCTATTTATTTTAACAAATGAATAATGACACTTAATTACTATTGCAGTATCATGAAGAATTGTTTCACAGCCCTAAAATACATGTAATCCACCTATCTGTTCCTGTTTTCTTTCTTAGTCCCTCACAAATGCTGATGTTTTATAGTTTTTACATTTCAAGAATCATATATGGTAGATGGAATCATACAATACGCAGCTGTTTCAGATTGACTTTTTTCACATTCTTTTCATGGTTTGATAGGTAGCTTCATTTTAGCACTGAATAATATTCCATTATCAGGATGGACTACAGTTTAGCAATTTATCTGCTGAAGGACATCATGTTTGTTTCCAAGTTTTGGTTATTATAAATAAAGCTTCTATAAACATCCATGCACAATGTTTCTGTAGACATAAATTTAAAACTCATCTGGATAAATAC
>RJWT010056268.1:0-10052 GCA_004365215.1 Cuniculus paca
TGAATAAGAAAGACATGGTATTTCATGGGGTGGAAACCTACTCAGCTATAAAGGAAGATAACCTCAAGGCTCTTGTAGGTAGATAGAGGCAACTGGTAATAGTGCTCATGGATGTAATGGACCAGAGTCACAAGGGTGAATTTTGTGTTGTCTCCATAGCATAACAACCTAAAGGTGTTAGTGGGATCCAAAATGCACAGTACATGTTGGGAAAGTCAAAGGGGAGAAATTATCTAAAAAGGGAAGGAAATGACCACTCTGAATCTATTATCATGATTTGAAATTCAGATTGTATTTATTGTTCTGATTAGTTTCATTTTATTCTGATTTGTTTGATTTTATTATACTTGATGGCATGGACAGCTATTTTAAAGATAAAATATACATTGAGGATGTCTAGTTAGCTTGTTTAGAAACCCTGTATGGCTTTCATTGTTTGTTTTGACTGATTTTACTCTATTCTGTGTGGTTTGATTGTAGTATGTCTGAAGGTGTAGGCAACTATTCTGAATATAACGATTATGGTAGCCAATGCTGTTTTGCTAATATCTTGAAATTCTATATTGCTTACATTGTTCTGCTTTGTTTGTTTTGTTTTGTTTTGTTTTGTTTCTACTGTTTTAGTTTGTTGTATTTTGTTTGATTTTACTTATCCCTGATGGTATGGGCAGGTATACTGCAGATAACGAGGCATTATGGTAGCCTTACCGATTGCTTTTTACCCTGTTTAAAAGTCATGTACCATGTTCATTGCTTTCTTTTGATTGACTTTACTCTGTTTTGTTTTGTTTGGTTGTATTCTTTTCAAAATTAAAAAAAAGAAAAACAAAAAACTAATGGCAGAAAACTTCCCAAGTATGGAAGTAGAATTTTGATTTACAGATTAGTGAGGCATATAGAACTCTAATTAGCCATAATTAAAAAAGAATCCAAACCAAGGCACATATTAGTCAAGATTCCAGAAATTCAGCACAAGAACAGAATATTAAAAGCCGTTAGAGAATAGAAGCAAATAACCTATAAAGGAAAGCCCATCAGAATCATAGCAGACTTCTCAACACAAACCTTCCATGTCAAAGAGAACTTGACATGTAGGATTTCAAGCCCTAAAAGAAAATAGACTCCAACCCAGATTGATGTACCACAGTAAACTATCTTTCAAAATTGATGGGGAAATAAGATACTTCCATGACAAAGAACAACTGAAAAAATTTCATGACCACCAAACCAACACTTGAAAATGTTCTGAAGGACATTCTAGAAAAAGATAATGAAAACTACAATTCTGTGAACCCCAATAGAATGAATCAGCCAAGCAATGAAAGCAAATAAACAGAGGGGAAAGAAAGGGAGCTAACAACAGGAAAAGTGTATGACAGGGATAAGACAATGCATAACATTGTAACCATTAGTGTAAAATGGTCTCAATTCACCAATGAAAACATTGGCAGAACAGATCAAGAAACAGGATCCAACAATATGCTGCAAGGAAGAAACATGTTTAACTCAAAAATAAATTTATAGACTGAAAAAGAATGGAAAACAGTACTCCATGTCACAGGAACCCAAAAAATAGCTGGGATACCCATTCTGTTTGCAGACAAAGTGAATTTCAAGCCAGGACTGATTAAGAGACAAGATCACTACATCCTTGTTAAGGGAATAATCCAAGAGGAAGAGATAACGGTTCAAAAACCACACACCTGAATTCTGAAATGGTGACAGTGGAAGTATATATAAATATATAGGCACCAAAGACCAGTGGATCCAACTGTATAAAACAAGTATTAATGGACACAAAAAATCAAATAAGCACTACTACAGTTGTAATAGGGAACCTCAATGCCTTACTGTCACAGATCGATTAGACAGAAAAATCAACAAATACCAGAACTGAAACAAACTTTTGAACAAATGGACTTTGTAGATTTCTACAGTGTGTTGCACCTCACAATATCAGAATACACCTTCTTCTCAGCTGCACGCAGAATGTTCTCCAAAATAAGCTACATACTAGCTCGTAGAACATACTTAAATAAATATGAAGAAATTAAAATTATCCCATGAATATTATCAGACCATTGTGTAGTGAAATTGAAAACGAAATAGTAAGAGAAATCACAAAACTCCATAAACACATGGAAATTAAATAACACCCTTCTGAACAACCAATGAAATTAACAACCAGATGAAATTAAAGAAGAAAATAAATAACACCAGTACAACATATTAGAACTTATGCAATGCATTAGAAATAGTTCTATGAGGGAAATTTATAGCAAAATGAATTCCCATCAGAAAAAATAATAAGCTCAAATAACCTGAGATTGAACGTCAGGCTTCTAGAAAAAGAAGAGGTCATTAAGCCCAAAGCTTGTATGAAGGAGGAAATTAAAAGATCAGAGCATTAATTAATGCAGTTGAGACTACCAAAGCAATACAAAGAATCAATGAAGCAAGTTGGTTCTTTGAAAGAGTAAATAAAATTGACAAACCCTTAGCCAACCTTATTCAAGAAAAAGAAAGACCCAGATTAATACAGTCAGGAATGAAAAGGGTGAAATCACAACGGATTCTGCAGAAACCCAGAAAACCATATATACCTACTTCAAGAATGTATATTCTAATAAGATGGAAAACTCAGAAGAAATGGACAGATTCCTAGATACATATGAATTACCAAAGCTGAATCGAGATGATACAAAAATCCTAAGTAAACTAACCAGTGAGATTGAAGATGTAATTAAAAATCTACCAACAAAGAAAAGCCCAGACCCGGACGAATTCACCACTGGCTTCTACAAGACATTTAAGTAAGACCTAATACCACTACTTTTCAAACTCTTTAATGAAATTGAAAAGCAAGTAGTACTCTCAAATTGATTCCTGGAAGCAAGCATCACCCTGATCCCAAAACCAGAAAAGGACCCAACTAAGAAAGAACTACAGTCCAGTCTCCCTAGTGAACATACATGCAAAAATCCTCAATAAGATACTGACAAATGGAATGCAGAAAAATCACAATTATACAGCATGACCAAGTAGGATTCATCTCAGAGATGCAGGAATGGTTCAGCATACACAAATCAATAAATGTAATACACCATACTACAGAGCCAAGGACAAAAACTGTATGATTATCTCAGTAGATGCAGAAAAAGGTTTTGACAAAGTCTATTACCCATTCATGATAAAATCTTTATGAACACCCTGTAATTAAAAAGTTTAGCTTTTTTATATGGAGTTACTTATTGTAACTTAACTTCATTAATGTAAACAATATTATTTCATTTTAAATGCTGATGTCTTAAAATATGGAAGACTCAAATATAGATGACAGCTGGGGATGTAGCTCAGTGGCACTGTGCCTGCTTGGCAAGCGTGAGGTCATGAATTTTGATTCTTGGTACCAAAAAAAAAAAAAGTATCTTTTTTCCAAGGAAAAAACAAAACAAAACAAAAAAATTGCAGAGATATCCCTTGCTCTTGGTAGGAGAAGCCAATATAGTGAAAATGGCCATAATTCCAAAATTGTTATACAGATTTAATACAATTCCAATCTAAATTCCAACAACAGATATCACAGAATTAGAGAAAACAGTAGTAAAATTCATTTGGAATCAGAAAAGACATAGAATAGCAAAGGCAGTTCTGGGCAACAAGGGCAAGATGGGGCATCACAATCCCAGACTTCAGATTATTCTACAAAGCTACTATGATAAAAACAGCATAGTAGTGGCCAAAAAGCAGACCCAAGGATCAGTAGAACAGATTAGAAGATGCAGAAACAACTCTAGGGAACCTTACCTTTGACAAAGGGACCAAGCACATTCACTGAAAGAAAGATAGCCTCTTTAATAAATGGTACTGGAAAAACTGGCTTTCTAGATACAGAAGATTAAAATTAAGTCTATATCTTTCACCTTGCACTAAACTAATATCTAAATGAATCAAAGATCTAAATATTACAACAAAGACAAAAATCTGCTGGAAGATAGAATAGGTAGAACTCTTGAAGACATTGGTGTAGCCAGAGACTTAATGAACACAATCTTGATTGCACAGGAACTGTCACAAAGAATCAATGTCTGGGAGCTCATCTTATTAAAAAGCTTTTGTACAGCAAAAGAAGCTACCACCAGAGTAAAGACAGAACCCACAGAGTGGGAAAAACTTCCTACCTGCTGGTCCTCAGGCAAAAGACTAAATCTAGAAGATATAAAGAACTCAAAAAAATTAGGCCCCCAAATTTACAGCCCAATCCAAAAATGGGTATCTTAAATGAATAGACACTTCTTAGATAAGAAGTAAAAATGGCAAATAAATATATGAAAAAATATTCAGCATCACTGGCATTCGAGAGTTGCAAATTAATGCTGAGATTCCATCTCTCCAGAAAGAATGGCAGTTACCAAGAAATAAAGCAGTAACACATGTTGGCAGGGCTGTGCACAGAAAGGAATGCTTCTCCACTGTTGGTGGGAGTGTAGATTGGTGTAGCCACTGTGGAACTCAGTATAGAGATTCCTCAAAAAACTAAAACTAGAGTTTCCATTCAACCCAGCTATTCTTTCTCTTTCTTAGTATCTTCCTGAAAAAGTTAAAAGCATCAAACCACAGCAATATATGCACACCCATGTTTATAGTGACACAGTTTGTAATAGCTAAATCTTAGAAACAGCCCAAATGCCCATCAATGGATGAATGCTTAAAGATGATGTGGGGTTTTTTTTGTCCAATGGAGTACTACTCTACCATAAGGAAGGATAAGCTTGAGACATTTCTAGGTAAATGGATGTACCTTGAGACCATACTCTTAAGTGAAATCAATTGGACACACATGTTTAAATATCACATTATTTCCCTGGTGTGAGAAACTGAAAGCGCAAATAAGGGCCAAGATACTGGGAAATAGGAAGAAAATGTTCAAGTGGGAAGTGGAATGGGGTGCGTGTGTCAAAAAAACAAAAAAACAGGAAAATAATGGAAACAAAGCTTTTGTAAATAAGGATGGGAAGAGAGGTTGAGGGAGGGAAGGGGGTTAGAGAAAAAAGAATGAGGATATATTATACACAGGGACAAATTCCCTGTGATGAATGTGATCATTATATATGTCTAAAATGTACCAAGAAAAGTAGTATAAAAAAAATCTTTAAGACAATGAAGTAAAACTAAGGCAGTAAAGAAAGGAAGAATGGGATAAACATTTCCTTTTGTATCAGCTTCCTGGGACTGCCATAACAAATACCAACACTGGAGAATTTTTAAAATTTTAGAAACTATTCTTTCCCAGTATTGGAAGTCTGACATGAAGGTGTTGGCAAGGCCCTCTGAAGCCTCTAGAGATAGAATCCTCTTGACTTTCTAGTTTCTGGTGGCCTGAGCATTCCTTGCCTCATGGCAACAGAGCTCCAGCCTCTGCCTTAGTCTTCAAGTGGCTGTTCTAGCCAGGTATGGTGGTGTACACCTGTAATCCCAGTACTTGGGAGGCTGAGGCAGAAGGATCGTTGTGAGTTCATGACCAGCCTGGGCTACAAAGTGAGCCCAAGGCCAACCTGAACTGCATAGTGGGACTCTGTCTCAAAAAGACAAAAACAAAACAAAACAAACAAACGGCTGTCTTCCCTCTGTGTATCTGTTCAGGTATCCCTTTTCCTATATAAGGGCACTATTCATACTGGATTAAGGGCTCACCCTTTACTAGTATGATCTCATCTACACTCCCAAATGAGGCCACATTCTGAATACCAAGGGATAGGGCTTCGGCATATCTTTTGGGGGTCACAATTTAGCTGATAACATCAAGGTATCAAGATGAAGTTTAATTTTAAATCTATTTAAGTGTGTGTATATTTCCTTTGAGAAATCTGGAAAATGATGGCTGAGCAGTTGCCTAGCCACCTGCAAAACCCTAGATTTAATCCCTAGATGGGGGCGGGGAAAGAAAAAATAAATTAGCTTTAAGGAAAACCTTACTTTATATCGACCTATTACTTGGAAAGCATCATCCTTTAAAAATATCCTTAGGACTAATAGTTATCTAATTAACTAAAGAAGGCCACCAAAATTTATAAATGAGTCTTACCTTTCTGTGAAAATATCTCCGAGTAAATCGTGGTCCTTAATAATATATAGGTATTGGCAGATTTCTTGTTATTAAGGAAGTTTTAATGTTGGTTTTTACACAACTAAAAAGTTAAAAAATATTTGTCTTATCAAATTTGTATGACTCGAGTATCCTATAAAAATATAATCCTCCCTCCACTATTCTTCACATTTTTCCTTTCTCCTCTTTAGACTCTTATGCTTCCTTTCAGGAATATTCCTATATGACTTAAAAGGGTCATTTCTAAAGGAACAAGATACTACAACTACTATTCACTGAGGCTTGAACTACATCCATTCATCTTTCTCTGTCATGGTGTCTACTTAGTGGTGTTAGATCAATTGCACTAAATTCGTTTCTAACTCCTCTTACTTTTACCATCTACATCCTATTCTGTATTTTCTCTCTTCCTTTTTCTCTAATATCTCTTTCTCCTTATTTTTATGCCTACTTCTTCAGGTTTATCTGTGCTTAATTTAATTTGGAGTTTGATCTTTTTACTACCATTCTTACTTTTGTTTTCCAGAAATATAAAATCCAAATTTATGTTATTTCCTTACAAGTACTTTACTGTTTTCCTGTGAGGTGCTGCCAACATAGAGACCATGGCTCACAGAGCTCCTTGTGATTTGGCTTTGTGTGACTTCGCATTGTCTTTTCCTTAGCTGTCCTCGTGGTGAATGGAAGGCTGTAAACTCCCTGCTTTCACATGAGCTCATTTACCAGGTCTCTACTTGTTTGCCATTCTCCCATCCCCTCTACTTAGTCACCTTTCACGATACGACCTGAAACAGAAGTTTGCTACTCTAAAAATATTTATTACATATACCTAAATGTAACATAAAATTTACCATTAACCTATTTTAGTCTGTAATTCAGTGACATTAAATACATTCAGTGTTATACAATCAGCACCACTGTATGTCTAGAACTTTTCATCATTCCAAGCTGCAATTCTCTACCCTTTAAATAATCTCAGATTTTTCTTCCTCTTTTCAGCTCCTGAGAGCTTCTATTTTCTGTCTCTATGAATTAGCTTATTTTAATTATCTCATAGAAGTGTAATTATATGATATTTGTCCTACTAGGTTTGGTTTATTTCACACCATGATGTGTTCAAGGTTCTTCCATGTTGTAGCATGTATCAAAACCTATTCTTTGCCGAGTATGGTGGCACATACCTATAATCTCAGCACTTGGGAGGCTGAGGCAGTAAAATCACTTCAAGTTCAAGGCCAGCCTGGGCTATAAAGTGAGTTCAAGCCCAACCTGAACTGCATAGTGAAACCTTGTCTCAAAAAAAATAAAATAAAATAATCTGTTCCTTTTGAATAAGGCTAATACTACTTTATGTATATGCTGCCACATATTATGAACATTTGGCTTCTTTCTGCTTCTTGCCTATTGTGAGTAATGCTGTTAGGAAGAATGTTGTACAAGGATCTGTTAGAGTGCCTGCTTGCTTTTAATCTCAGTAAGAAACTTATAAAGCATTGTCCTTATTTTATGAAAGAGTAAACCGAGGCTCAGATAGATTAACCTGCCCTAATTCTAAGAGGAACAACATATTTATATATGAAATGATGAAAATAGAAAATTGAGTGTATATTGTGGTTATAACATTCATGGTGAAATTATCATCAAAAATAAGAAAGAAACATGAGCGCTAACAGTGACTTAGGGAGGTGAAATTATGAATACCTACACTTTAAATATATTTCTACCTCATTTTTATTACTTTTATAAAATCTATTTATGGAAAAAGAACCTGCAGATTAAAATATTTATTATTATTATTATTTTTTGTGGCACCGGGGATTGAACTCACGACCTTGCGCTTGCTGGGCAGGCGCTTAGACTGCTGAGCTAGATCCGCAGCCCTGTTTTTGAGACAGAGTCTCACTATGCCATTCAGGCTGGCCTTGAGCTCACTTTGTAGCCCAGGCTGGTCTCAAACTCACAACAATCCACCTGTCTCAGCCTCCCGAGTGCTGGGATTACAGGCATGAGCCACCATGTCCAGCTAAAATATTTATTATTTACAATAGCCTATTTTAAAATACCTGGAATGTAATTAGACATTATCATAGTTCATTTTTGTGTCTAAATAATGCACGTATCCTAAATCTAGGAAACAGGTCATGGGTTTTTCAAAATGAGAGTGACGAGTTGCTTAATTTGATATGGCAGTACTAATGTGGGTATTATATTGTGGTACATTGGACTATTTCATGGGTATAGGAGAAATAATTATCATAGTAAATTATAATAAGCATCAGTGAGAGGTTTTGACAATGATGCCCTTAAGCAGCAGTGGAAGGTTTGAAGTGAGGTGTTTCTTTTTCCTTGATCTAGAATGAGAAGAAAGATAGTATGAATGTAATTGACCAGAATTAATGTAATGGTCATCTTAACACTATTTTGCCTTCTTAGTCTACAATCATTATTTTAAGCCAATAATTATTTTTCTTTTAAAGTTTTTAGGAAAAAAATTGAAATCTTACTTGGTAATATAGTATGTGAACATATAGGTAAGAACTACTAGAGGTGAAAACCTTCTGAGCCATTTAATCCCAGAAGTTCTATTGTATTTTTTAATTGGAGTCTTTGTGGTAAAGGCCAGAGGTTCTGTTGAAGCTGTTCCCAAAAATGGAGGGTTTTTGTTTTTTGTTTTTAAATACAAGGTAATACAGGAAATGGAATTCCAAAAATATTCAAGTGCAGGACTGTGGTGTAGTCCATGTGTGTTTACTTTCTCTTTTCCCATAGCCAACCAAACCCTGATGGAAAAGATTAAAATAAAAATATGCACATGTTAGTAACCTCATAAATTCATTATTATCAACCTCTTATGAGCCCTTGGCAGTATCCAGCTGTCCTATTTGCCCTCCTATTCTCTGCTGTAATTGCTTCCCCTCTCTACAACCTCTTACTTTCGTTCCCTGATTCCATCCATTCCCTACTTCCAAGATGGACCAAAGTTGTCAGACATAGAAATTCTCCCAATTTTCCTAGCTAAATGAAGCCTCCTTATTCACTCTTATTTGTGGCCAGTTATTCTACTATTCTTTAGATTTATCATTTCCTAATTTCTCAGAAATCTTACGTTATTTACCATTTTTTTTTTGCATTCTGTTGCTTTTATATGGCTTTATTCAGTTAGCACAGCGCAAACGATAAAGTTCACCCTTTTTAAAAAATTAATTTTATTGATATATTTTAGATATACATAATTATCACACATCATAGAAAATTTGTACCTGTACATGATATATCTTCTCTTTTTTTCCCATTCCTTTACCCTCCCTTCAACCCCTTTTTCCCTCTTTATTTACAAAAGCTTTGTTTCCATTTTTTCCTTCTTTTCTCATCCCCCCAACTCCCCTTTCCACTGGAACATTTTATTTGTGTTTCACAGTATCTGTGATATATTTTGGTTCTTATGCGTTCAGTTTCTCTTAAGGGAGAAACAAGGTGATATTTACACATGTGTGTCTAGTCTCTTGGGAAATTTTACAAAGAATCAGTAACTGGGATCTCATCTTAAACAACTTTTGCACAGCAAAAGAAACTACCAGCAGAGTGAGGAGACAACCCACAGAGTGGGAAAATTTTTTTGCCCTTTGATCCTCAGGCAAAACACTAATAGCTAGACTATATAAAGAACTAAAAACAAAAATCAGACTTCCCCAATTTAAAGACTCAATCCAAAAATGGGTATCTGAAATGAATACACACTTCTCAGATAAAGAAATACAAACAGCAAATAAATATGTGAAAAAATATTCAGCATCACTGGTATTTGAGAGTTAGTACAAATTAAACTAATGTTGAAATTCCATCTCATTCAAGAAAGAACGTTAGGGCTGGGAGTTTAGCTCAGTGGCCTAAGCAGCTGCCTGGCAAGTGCAAGGTCATGAGTTCAATCCTGGTGCCACAGAAAGAA